>CAUYLG010043413.1:0-21724 GCA_963573385.1 Cacajao melanocephalus
AACCTGCTCCTGAATGACTACTGGATGAATAATGAAATGAAAGCAGAAATAAAGATGTTCTTCAAAACCAATGAGAATAAAGACGCAACATACCAGAATCTCTGGAACACATTTAAAGCAGTGTCTAGAGGGAAATTTATACCACTAAATGCCCACATGAGAAGTCAGGAAAGATCTAAAATCAATATCCTATCATCACAGTTAAAAGAGCTAGAGGAACAAGATCAAACAAATTCAAAAGCAAGCAGAAGAAAAGAAATAACTAAGATCAGAGCAGAACTGAAGGAGATAGAGACACAAAAAAACCTTCAAAAAAATCAATAAATCCAGGAGCTGTTTTTTTGAAAAAAATCAACAAAATAGAACACTAGCCAGACTAATAAAAAAGAAGAGAGAAGAATTGAATAGATGCAGTAAAAAATGATAAAGGGGATATCATCAACAATTCCACAGAAATACAAACTACCATCAGAGATTATTATAAACAACTCTATGCACATAAACCAGTAAATTCAGAAGAAATGGATAAATTCCTGGACATTTACACCTTCCCAAGACTAAACCAGAAAGAAGTTGAATCCCTGAATAGACCAATAACAAGGTCTAAAGTTCAGGCAGCAATTAATAGCCTACCAACCAAAAAAAGTCCAGGTCCAGATTGAAACTATTCCAAACAATACAAAAAGAGGGAATCCTCCCTTACTCATTTTATGAGACCAGCATCATCCTGATACCAAAATCTGGCAGAGACACAACTAAAAAAGATAATTTCAGGCCAATATCCATGATGAACAGCGATGTAAAAATCTTCAATAAAATACTGGCAAACTGAATGCAACTGCACATCAAAAAGCCTATCTATCACAATCAAGTAGGCTTCATCCTGGGGATGCAAGGCTGGTTCAACATATGCAAATCTATCAATGTAATCTGTCACATAAACAGAACCAAAGACAAAACCCACATTATTATCTCAATAGATGCGGAGAAAGCCCCCTTTATACTGAAAACTGTCAATAAACTAGGTATTGATGGAAATATCTTAAAATAATAAAAGCTATTTATGACAAACTCACAGCCAATATCATACTGAATGGGCAAAAGCTGGAAGCATTCCCTTTGAAAACTAGCAGTAGACGGGGGTGCCCTCTCTCACTATTCCTATTCAACATAGTATTGGAAGTTCTAGTCAGAGCAATCAGGCAAGAAAAAAAAATAAAGGGTATTCAATTAGGAAAAAAGGAAGTCAAATTGTCTCTATTTGCAGATGACATGATTGTATATCTAGAAGACCCCATCGTCTCAGCCCCAAATCTTCTTAAGCTGATAAGTACCTTCAGCAAAGTCTCAGGATACAAAATCAATGTGCAGAAATCACAAGCATTCCTATACACCAATAACAGACATACAGAGAGCCAAATCATGAAGGAACTCCCATTTACAATTGCTACAAAGAGAATAAAATACCTAGGAATACAACTAACAAAGGATGTGAAAAACTTCTTCAAGGAGAACTACAAACCGCTGCTCAAGGAAATAAGAGAGGACACAAACAGATGGAAAAACATTCCATGCTCATGGTTGGGAAGAATGAATATCGTGAAAATGGCCATATTGCCAAAAGTAATTTATAGATTCAATGCTGTCCCCATCAAACTACCATTGACCTTCTTCACAGAACTGGAAAAAACAACCTTAAACTTCATATGGAACCAAAAGAGAGCCCGCATAGACAAGACAATCCTAAGCAAAAAGAACAAAGTGGAGGCATCACGCTACCTGACTTCAAACTATACTACAAGGCTACAGTAATCAAAACAGCATGGTACTGGTACCAAAACAGAGATATAAACCAATGGAATAGAACAGAGGCCTCAGAAATAATGCTACACACATACAACCATCTGATCTTTGACAAACCTGTCAAAATCAAACAATGGGGAAAGGACTTCTGTTTAAAAAATGCTGTTGGCAAAACTGGCTGGCCTTGTGCAGAAAGCTGAAACTGGGCCCCTTCCTTACACCTTATACAAAAATTAACTCCAGATGGATTAAAGATTTAAACGTAAGACCTAATGCCATAAAAACTCTAGAAGAAAACCTAGGCAATACCATTCAGGATGTAGGCGTAGGCAAGGACTTCATGACTAAAACACCAAAAGCAACGGCAGCAAAAGCCAAAATGGACAAACAGGATCTAATTAAACTTAAGAGCAAAAGAAACAATTATTAGAGTGAACTGGCAGTCAACAGAATGAGAAAAAATTTTTGAAAGCTACCCATCTGACAAAGGGCTAATATCCAGAATCTACAAAGAACTAAAACAGATATGCAAGAAAAATACAAACAACCCCATTCAAAAGTGGGTGAAAGATACGAACAGACACTTTTCAAAAGAAGATATAATGAGGCCAACAAACATATGAAAAAACACTCATCATCACTGGTCATTAGAGAAATGCAAATCAAAACCACATTGAGATATCATCTCATGTCAGTTAGAATGGTCGTCATTAAAATATCTGGAGACAACAGATGCTGGAGAGGATGTGGAGAAATAGGAACACTTTTACACTGTTGGTGGGAGTGTAAATTAGTTCAACCATTGTGAAAGACCATGTGGTGATTCCTCAAGGATCTAGAAATAGAAATTCCATTTGATACAGCAAACCCATTACTGGGTATATATCCAAAGGATTATAAATCATTCTATTATAAAGACATATACACAAGTATGTTCATTGTGGCACTGTTTACAATAGCAAAGACTTGAAACCAACCCAAATGTCCATCAGTGATAGACTAGATGAAGAAAATGTGGCACATAAACACTATGGAATACTATGCAGCCATCAAAAATGATGAGTTCATGTCCTTTGCAGGGACATGGATGAATCTGGAAACCATCATTCTCTGCAAACTGACACAAGAACAAAAAACCCAACACCACATGTTTTCACGCATAAGAGGGTGTTGAAAAATGAGAACACATGGACACAGGGAGGGGAACATCACACACTGGGGTCTGGGGAATAGGGGGCTAGGGGAGGGATAGCAGGGTGTGGGAAGGTTGGGGAGGGATAACATTAGGAGAAACACCTAATGTAGGTGACGGGGGATGGAGGCAGCAAACCACCATGGCACGTGTATACCTATGTATCAGTCCTGCAAGATCTGCACATGTACCCCAGAACTTAAAGTAAAATAAAAAAAAAAGAATTTATTATATTCTGTTGGTTAGCATAGGTGTGTCTACTGAGCATCCACATGGATAAAAATCAGTTCTACTCATCTATAGATAGATATAGATAGATATAGATGAGCAGTACTGACTTTTATCCAAATGTCTCATCTCTCACACGCTGTTTTATATGTTAATCTGAGGCTTACCAATGGCCCAATCAAATGGCTAGGCCATTAACCATAGTCCATGAGTCCAGGAGGTCCGTCTTCCATATGCCCCATCAAATGGCCTTAACTGCAGCAATTCCTGTCAGGGATTGGATGCCAACGCTAACAGGGGTGTACCTAGATAATACATCAATACCAGTAATACATTCAGTAGTAGGGGCTATAACAATAAAGGTTCATATCCAGAGTTTGTCAAGGGGCCCAGCAGTGATTGTCTCAGATTCTAAACTAGAGAACATTATCTATTTTCCCCTCATCTGAGTGCCAGAGATTGCAGGGACAATAGTCACTTATACACCAGAATTTAGAAGACCCAAGAAGTGCCATTCTCCTCCTCCTCCTCCCCACTGCAATCTAGTCTTGGCATGGGCCCTCTGATCACTCCTGAGGATTGAGACTCTTCAGGTTGATTCCTAATCTTGTTTATTTTCAAAAGCCAAGCGGTCTGGAGAAAAGCAAGCAGGGCTCTCAGGCCTCTTCACAAGCCCACAGAGAAAGGCAGAGAGATCACATGTCAGTTACAGGAGCCACCTGTCAGGATTTGGCCACACATTTTGCAGCAGAGGAAGCTGGGTCAGGCAACCGGCCAGGGGGCAGACAGATTCTTCTGCCTGATGTTACAGGGAAAGTTGGTTTAAGAGGAGCCCAGCTTTCCTAGAGAGGGGTAGTGCCCCAACGCTGTGGCTGCTGGTGCTGTGGCTACTGCTTGTATTGTGTTATCCTGCCAGCAACTGCTGTCAGGGCACGCTAAAGAGAGATGTTTTGTGGTTATGACTCCCACGTCATGCCACCGTCCTTTACAAATATTAGCAAGCTTACCTGCAGAGGAGGTATTAAGTCTCTATTTTCTCTTCAGAATCACTGGGCAAGCATTCATGAAAGGCCCTTTACCCTTATTTATTTCCTCTGAAATTTCAACAACTTGCTGCACTGTAGGGTGTTCATCAGTGCCAGGGACCTGCATAGAGTTACTTAGCTCATGAGAGCCCACTGACCTTCTCTCCTCCTGTCGGTAGAGAACCTCAAACAGTGGGGAATGAACTGCTTCCCTAGTTTTCTCTAAATCTCTTTGTCGTATCTCTAATCTGACCCACTGCGTGAGCATATCCAGACAGTTAGGGGCCAAAGAGAAGGACCAAAGGTCCCTTTTGGAACCAATAAGCTTACACAGACAATCTGATAGCATCCTCCCAGAATGTCCCACAGTGCCCACCAGCACTTTCCAAGACCCACAGGCAAAGTACCCCACAGAACCCTCAAACTCTTGCAGTCAATCCACTAACATCCCTTTTGAGTGCCCTGTGGACTCTACTAGCACCTCCCAAAGTACTCCTATGGGATTTTCAGGCTTTATACTCCTCCAGAATGGCATTATGCTTAATCGGCTATCCTCATGGTGCCGGTTTGTCAGAAGATCTGGTGAGCAGGAGACAGCTGAGTCATCAGGCGTCAAATTACAGATTCAAAACAATGAGCCAAATCAGAAGTAACAATAAAGCTTTTAATCACTTACTATGATCATGTAAGTAAGAGGCTAACACCAGAGAAAACACCAACTCCCCTCCTGTTTCATCTTCCCCCACAGAATAGCACCTCAGTTAAGGGTCAGGTGGATCAGCACGGATGTGTGGGTTATGTCACTATTGAGTAAGTCCAGAATAAAAGGCTCCTGCCGCTTTATAAACCCAGGGACAGAAGGGAAGGTGAGGAAGAATGGCTAGGAGTGGAAAAGTACTGAATATTGAGTCAGAGTGGAGAAAATGTGTTCAAGTTTTCCCAATAAGGAGACCTCCAAATGCAAGCATCTGGAAGAGAAATGCAGATATGCATAAGAACGTGGCCAGTCAGTGGGCTTTGGGTCGTTGACTGCAACTCTCTTCAGAGACTGCAGTACATTGACTGTGTGCCAAGTCTGGTGTGAAGAAGGAAGCTTTCCACTGTGACACTCGTCGTGCAAAAAAAGCCTTTGCAATTGCCTATGGTCAGGCCTGAAAACACAAACTTAGACAGATTTGTTTTGGCTTGGAGCCAGACTCTTTAGTATGGTTTCCTAACAGGAAACTAAAGATAGTTTTTAGGATGGAAAACATCATGAGCTGCTTTGCATCCGTTTTTTCTAGTCAGAAGAATGGAGCATTGGATGAAGTGGAAAAAAACAATTAGGCAAAGAGAGAACTTTGCAATAATCCAAACAAATGCAATTCTGAACCATGAATATAGCAGGAGAATAAAGAGATTTAGGGAAACAACCCAGGGACAGATTTATGTAAATTGTTAAACAACTGGATATGTAAGATAAAGGAGTTAAGGAATAATATCAATAACAATTATTTTAGCTTAGGAGATAGAGCACTGGGTATCTTTAGTGAAGGTGGGAAATCTAAGAAGAAGAAGAACTTGAGGGAGAAGTGTATGCTTGGGTGGAGGTGAGTCTAATGATTTCTAATTATTTTGATACCCCAAATATCCTGACATAGATCTAGAGTTCACATGAGAGTTGGAACCTCTAAATTGGTCTGGAAATCCGCAGTTAGATGTTCACTCATTACGCCAATTATCCACATAACTGAGTAAAAAATAAATGCATATAATTCATTCTTGATACTTGGACAAATATGATTTATAGCATGAGTTTTATGAATAATTTCATCATTCCTCATTTTTGCTATATTTATAACAACTTTAAAGAGAGTGGCCATCTGGGCTCTCAAAAAAATTATGAAACATTCTGATAGCATGTCTATAAAGTAATGAAACAGAAATAAAAGGCAAAAAGAATTGTTTAAATAATTTGTTTACATTGTAGATTATGCTTCCTGAATATATAACTTTACTTCCTAGAATTAGCCAACACTGAGCAACTGAGCATTTGAGTGGCCACATTCTGGATTTACGTATCGTGCCTTAATTCCAAGCTTTTCTTTGCTTCTTTGCTCAAAATCATCAAGGTTTTCCTTTTTAACTGTTATAATTATTTAAGTCTTAAAAGCACCTATTCTAATTTGTTTAGTTTTCCTCTTCCTAAGTCATCAGTTTTTCCATAAACTGTGCTTGCCTCTGGTACCAGTGTTAATCTTGTCTACCTTTGAGCTTATAGATACCAGCACTTATCTTGTACTTAGTGCTATGAGCTACCTGACGTACGGATCCTGCCTTATTTACTTTGTATTTCCAAAAGCTAGGTCAATAAACATTTGTGAATAAATGAATAGAGGAACAACATATTGAAAATGTACCACAAGTTTTAGATCTTAACTTTAAAGTTAAATTATTTTGTTAAAATAAAACTCATCATTCTCCTCTTACGTTTGGCAACTTGTTCATGCGTCTGGAGATAAAATCCAAAAATTATTCCTTAATTCTAAAATTAAAATGAAGAAACAAAATATAGATTACATTTGAAAAGTGGTTCCAAATAAAATAATAGATGCTTTGAAATATTTCTCTATTTTTTTTAAAAAATGGGCACAGTAAAAGATACAGTCATTATATTTTTAAGAGTGAATAAAGTTGAGCTAAACTAAGAAAATCAGACAATATGTGTTAGACTGTTGCTTCCCATTTCTAAAATGAATTTCATTCTTATATTCCAGGCATTAAAACTGTAACAAACTTAACTTGATTCTGCTTGAACAAAGCAAAACGATATAAGCAGTTTCCCTACCAAGTGATGTTTAAATTCTTCTTCTATCTTCACATTTATTAATGCTCCTGGAAAACAGATTCTCAACCTTTGAGTATATCGATGTTTAATTTACCTTAAAACTTATGTATACATATTTAAACAGCGAGGAAAAGAGACAGCTCATGAGATTTGGAAATGTGGCATTATAGGCTTAGCTTTACCATGGAGAAAATGAAACTTTTCTTCCTACAGCATTTCATGGTACTTAACCATAAAATAAAATTGACAGGTTGCCAACACTGTGAAAATCCTATACAAACACAGGTCATGGTATTGAGCCCCCAGTTATGTCTCTTGATAGCAATATTTCTGAGCATTCAGTTGGTTTAAACTCTGTTTTGGAATATCAGCTTGGGCTGGCAGACACTTAGAACAGCCTGACATGGAAAGACAAACCCTCATAAGACTACTCAGAAATCAGTGAGTCACAAAGGGCTTACTATTGTGCAAAATACGTAACTATCAACTTCTCACCAGAGGCCATTACCTGATGTGATTTTGAACAATTTTCCTGGGTGGATGAAGTAAATAAAAGACTTTAGGTAATACGTTCCAAATCAAAGTTTCTCATATAATAGTACAATCACCCTATTTATTATTTGGTTCTGCTCTTCATCCACTTTGAATATACTATGACCAACATTCTTAGCCTACTACAAGAAACCAATTCTAAGCTCTACCATGATGAATGACTCAGCCTCGACTTCCCAATCTTTCCTTTCTTGGCCTCGCTGCCAAATAGATTTCAAATAATCTATTAGGGGTTGCAGGTGAGGAAACTATTCATTTGAAAAAAGAATTATCAGCCAACCAATAATTTTACTTCCTAATCTCTGTGAAAAGCAATGCTAAAAGAGAAAAAAAGTTTTAATATAATCTCTGCCATCTAGGAGCTTATAACCTGACAGAGGGGAAGCAAGGGATTAAAAAAAAAAAGTACTAAACTGTATGACACACAAGCAAGAGTTAAACAAATGTGCGACTAATATCAGTCTATTAGTTAGATCATTCCCAGAGCAACAGGACTCCCTATAATTACATTTCCTTTCCATTTTCCTATATTATGCAATATAATATGATGTTTTCTTTAGAGAACATCTGGTGGTTTCCTATTATTTCTTAAATCCAGAAATTTCAGTACTTTGGAACCAAAAGACTTATGTTTATTTAATTCCATTCTGACAGACTATGGTTTTATAATTTAAATTTTTTAAGTTTTAATTCATAAATTTTGAATAAGAGGTAGATTTTATTCAACAAATTCAAAATCAATTTTAGAGTAAGTCATAGGAAAAATGTAAATGGCAAAGGCCTGCCTCAGCTACTATCTGTGGACAAGGCCTATTAGCTAATACCAAAAATTAGTGAAAAAATCATGTAATCTGACATAAGCCAGCATGGATTCAAATTGGTTGAAGATATATTACATTCATTCTAAAATACTGAAAAGAAAATTCAGTTTATAAAGAGAAAATGCCTATCTGACCTTGTAAATCCTGTTTCTAAAATTTAAAAGAAAGTGTAAATCATATTTGATTTATAAGTATGTACATATAACTATTCACAGTGATATGTTTGTGAAAGAAGATAAAAACATTGCTTCTAAGAACACATTTTTAGCATGACACAAATATCATTACCTGATTACAAAAACTCAGGGCTGTTACTTAAATTATGAATTGATATTTGACTGGATGCAATGGCTCATACCTGTAATCTCAGCACTTTGGGAAGCCAAAGTGAGCAGATCTGAGGTCAGGAGTTCAAGACCACCCTGGCCAACATGATGAAACTTCATACCTACAAAAATTACAAAAAATTAGCTGGGCATGGTGGCGTGCACCTGTAATCCCAGCTACGCTGGAGGCTGAAGCAGGAAAACTGCTTGAACTCAGGAGGTGGAGGTTGCAGTCAGCCGAGATCATGCCACAGAACTCTAGCCTAGGGAACAGAGTGAGAATTCATTAAGAAAAAATAAATGAAATAAAAATAAAAGAATTGATACCCAATGGAGAAATTCTGAAATGACAAGAGATGTCCCTGGAATTGAATTGAGTATAGCTAAAGGAATGGCTCTTCATGAATAAATTCAGCTAATAATTATTTTTATTAGTGCATGAATGAATGTATATTTATGTAAGTGTGTGTATACATACATAGATGTATGTGTTTGGAAACTTTTAATTATTCTGAAATTCCAGTTATAATAATGTAACACTGGGATTTAGTTTTAAACAATGACAAATGTTCAAAGCTAATGGTTCTTTTTTAAAATAGTATAAAATTACAAAAGAAAATAAATTGTTCAGCATTATTTTTACATGATAGATTCTATAATATCACAATTTCACTGACCTCATATAATGAAGATAAAAAGGCATTTTTAAAAATACTAAATATAGATATTGTTATAATTATCATTGATATATTATTTGTATCCTATTAGGTCGAGAGTTGCTAGAACTAAGGGGAAGAAAGAAAGACTTCTGCACAAATTTTAAGCATAGAAATATTTTGAGAAGATCACTAAGGTAAGGTCCTATATAATGTGGTTAGACAATCCAGTTTCAGCAGAGCCAGTGATCTGAAAGCAAAATACACCAAAATATTTCTAGAAAGTTAAAATTTCTCAGGAGTCATGAAAAGTCTCCTAGTATCCATGTTGAATAAAGTTGTTTGCAAAGGAAGCTAAAGATAGAGAGGTAATATTTGCTGACAAAAGACAAGACCAAAGTTGGAACCAGAAGCACTAGTTCAAAATCGAAGAATAGAAATTGGTACGGACTAGAACTTTTGAGGTCAAATTCTTGTTAACCAAGAACTAAGGGAGTATGATAAATGGGTAGGCTTTCCATCTCCCCTAAGAATTTCCTGCCCCCTCCAACCCCCAACCCTGCCAGTAAGTCTGACAAATGTATTACTGCATGTACCATTCTTTTTTTTCCAGTATGGAATGGTTACAGCCAGAACATCTGTGACCACATGATAATCAAACCATTAGCAAAAACACCGTATTCTGCTTAGGAGGCAAAACGCAAAGACCTCTGTGAGGTCATAATTCTTTTAGTTTGTGAAATTCATTCATAGTAAATCCCTAGCCTAAATCCTAAATTCTAGTGTATATATATATATATATATATATATATATATCCCATACACACACACACACACACACACACACACACACACACCATATATATATATGGTATTGTTGGAAGCTCAATAACAATTGGAAGCTGTTTCTGAGAGTAGAGAAGAAGACATACTTCTGCTTCTTTTTTACTTTCAGGTCATCTTTAAATTCTCTCAAAGAGAACTATGTATCTCAGCCACGACAGGCATGTAAGAGATTTCTGCAGAAACAAAAATACCTCTAACTGATGTGCCTGGAGATGGCCTGATGGGATGAATTCACCCCTGGAAGGCAAGCAACTCATTCCATGACTGAGCCTTAGGACTGAGCTAAGAAATTATACTCTAAACGGGACTCTCAAGGAATCTCTCTGCAGCCTTCAAAGAAGGAGGGGATTTGGGAACTAAGTCAAAGGAGACCTACAATATGTTAGTTTGTCTGGGACTCTCCAGTTTTAGCCCTGATATTCATGTGGCTCAGGAACCCCTTCTGTCCCGATAGCTGGTTATCCTATGAGAGCAGGAACAAGTTACATAATTTCCCCTTAAGGCCCCTCAACTATGATTGAAGAGGTTTACATGTGAAATGACTTTGAAGGAGGATGTAAATATCAATGTCTCTGTGTGTGTGTGTGTGTGTGCATGTGCATACATATATACACCCACACACATCACACACACATAGACACAAGTTGCATATAGGTACATATACACATACACACACATACATATATATATATATATATATATATATAGAGAGAGAGAGAGAGAGAGAGAGAGCACAGACTATGAATTGATGTTAAAAAAAGTTATAGCTGAATAACTATTGCTAGAATTATCCGTACATAAATATGTCTTATTATGAGAAAGAAAATTGCTACAATAATTTTGTTTTAGGAGTTATAGAAGATAAAACTTGCCCCATGCTGTAACATAACATTTTAGGGTATAGCAGTCAGCTTCTAGCTTTAGATGATGGAAAAATACCACACTTCATAGAGAAAAACAAATTGGAAGTAGAGTAGAAATGGTGAGGAGAACAGACAGCCCCCTGAAACTTGCAAAACTGTATGATGTGACTCCATTAGATAAGCACTCACCTACCTTCAGTAAAGTCAACTGAATTTTACCAATTTTTGAAGAGAATTTTATAACTGCCAAACTAAAGAAGGAGCTGAATATGAAAATGAGCCAGCCTTGTAGAAGCCAAGATCCAAAGGACAGAGAAGGCTGGGAAAGCAACATCTAGAGATTAGAGTGTGAAATTCCTCAGGTCCGCGAATTTGGGTAGCCTCAAGCAGATTTCTACTCAACATGTGATCTCTTTAAAGAGATATCTCCCAATAACTCTATAAAATATCCGTCACTTATTCCAATCAATTTCTATCCTCTTAGACTATGATTATTCTTTAAAGCACTTTCCCCCATGTGATACATTATGTGATGAAATTTAAGAGTTTAAAATATAATACTCTTTACTTACTCTCCCTTGTTGAGATCAATTGAGAGCTAAAACACAGGGAAGAGCCATATAATTTTTTTTTGAGATAGAGTTTCACTCTTGCCACCCAGGCTGAAGTGCAATGGCACAATTGTGGCTCACTACGACCTCCGCCTTTGAGTTCAAGTGATTCTCCTGCCTCAGCCTCCTGAGTAGGTAGGATTACAAGCGCCTGCCTCCATGCCCAGCTAATTTTTTTGTATTTTTAGTAGAGACAGGGTTTCACCATGTTGGCCAGGCTGGTCTCGAACTTCTGACCTAAGGTGAACCACCCGCTTCGGACTCCCAAAGTGTTGTGATTACAGGCGTGAGCTACCATGCCTGGCCGAACGATATACATTTTTTAATGTCAACTTTCTTTTTGCTGATAAAGCCAGTTATGAAATGTGGCTTTAGGACTCCTACTCAAAAGATCTTGCTAACAGTCCCTACTCCTACAATTTCTTCCAAATCTACATACTGGGGGAGCAAATCTCTGTCGTATAGAGAAAGGCCAGGAGAGTTGAACTAGCTCAAGTTAATTCACGGAAATGTAAGACCAGGGGCAAGAAAGTTAGTACTTCCTGAAACATTACATATTTAAATATAGTATGTTAGTTGATGAATCTCCAGTGTCTAGAACAGGGTCTAGAATTTGTAAGGTATCCAGTAAACTTTACTTCAACTAATATATTTACCAGAAATGTTTTAGTTAATTTCAACCAAGAGGCAGTGAGAACCTCAAATGACAGCAGGAATGTGTGAATTTGAGTTGATAAGGGAACACTCAGACGCTGTGGCTGACATGAAGATGTGCCCACCAGATCTTCCTTTGGGGAAGGATTTGCCTAGCTGCAGGGAATGTTATCAATAACGAGACTCCAGTCATTGGTTCCTTCAGCTCCTGCCTAAGCTCCAGAAACATATATCAACACTTTTCCTGGGCTGCCTTACATCCAATGAATGAGCAAAGTGGGAGTCTAAGAACCTGGCAATTTTGAGCCAGTGCAGAACTCTTATGGGCAATAATTGCTCTGGAGTATGCCACAGAATCTGCTAAGCCTTTCTCAGGCCTGTACCATGATCTGACATTTCTCTCTGGCCAAGCCTTTTTATCCCTTCCTTCATGATGTCGATGCTTAATAATCATTTTGCACACCTAACTCTGTCTCTGCATCTGTATCTGAAGATCCCAACCTGTGACATGAATGTCCAGCAGAGAATCAAGCATATGAGTATGAAACTTAAGGAGAGACATTTTAGTGCAAAGATACCAGTTGGGGAATGATCACCCACAGATATGAACTGTGAAACTCTAAGAATCCATGATATCCTTATGGGGAACAGAACTGAGGAAGAAAAGAATAGCAGTAAAAAATAGTAAAAATCTAAAAAAATACCAATACTTATAAGATGGAAGGAAAATCATAATGTAGCAGAGTGACCTGGGAAGATAGGATGGAAAAAAATCCACAGTAATTGGCAACTTAAATGACAATGAGTAACCTTGATGGAAACAGTGAGGGGAGGGAGGTAGAATTCAGTGGTTGAATTATGAATCTAGCGAATAAGAAGCAGAGATTTTAAGATTAACCCACAAACCAAAGAACTTTGGATGAAATGAGAGATGTTATTATGATGGGAAGAAAATAGGTAACAAGAAGTGTGTAGAGAGCAGAAGAAAAATAACAACAAAAGGCAGACATGTCAGGAAGCAGAGATAGTGGCAGAGATTAAAAACAGCAACAGGAAAGCAAGTGACAGTCACTGCCAAAAGCAATATGTAAGAGAAGAGCAGAATACCAGCTGTGAGAATTCAGAAGAAAAGAAAAAACACTTCTGCCGAGCAGGCACAACCAGTTACAACCTAAAAACCCCTTTAAGGACCATGCACTATTCCATCCGAGGGAATATAACTAAGAAAGACTTAGAAATAGAAAAACGAAATACCCAGGAACTATTGAAACCTGTAATCATCAAGCTATGAAAACCTTCAATAGCCTGCTTCCCCACTGGTGCAGACACTAACTCTAACAGAAAGGTGATATTTTGTGGAAAGCTCAAAGTGGAAAAGGTAGAATAGGCATCTGTTCCTTGATTTTTCTTTTTTCCCCTTTCTCCTTTGTGCTTTCTGCCTACATAATTTATTTGTATTTAGTTATATTATACATAGTTTAAAGTTTGGATGTTTGGAGACCGTTTTGACTTACCATTGTAGGCTGATCAAGTCACGAGATTTAAATGTGTAAAACTTCAAAATGACCAGTTTCTTTACTTAGATGGGTAATATTAGTCAGGGAAAGTTTCATATACCATCAGATGTTGTGGTTAATTTCAGTAGAGAATGAATAATGGGAATTGGGGACAGACATACTTTGAATTCTTGAAGTGATTTGGTTTCAGTTTTGTTTTGTTTTTTTACAGCGTCTATAGTAATAAAGAATAGAAAATGATGTTTCCCTTCAAAAACTGTTTTCTTGTCAATAACTTCCTCATAGTTTCCCTATGTTGCCCTAATACAATTGAAATAGCTAATGTCTAAGGAATAAATCAAAAGCTTTTCCTCAAGTTTCTAGTTCCCTGGTTATTCAATAAATACTAATCTAGATACTTTGCTGATGGAATTCAGGTTACCAATCAGCTAACTATAAAATAAGAAATTTTCATCTAAATAGATGCATATGGTACGTATTTTTTGATGTGTGTGTATGACATCTTTTCACTTAGCATGATTTTGAGATTAATTCCTGTTGCTGTGTGTATCAATAGTTTTTCCCTTTTTGCAGTTGAATAGAATACCACCGAATGACTATACTATGGTTGATCTACTCTCCGATTGATGGACGCCTGGGCTGTTTATTTAGTTTTTCTGTTTTTGTGTTTTTTGGTTTTTGTTTGTTTTGCTGTTAATATAAAAGCTGCTATGAGCATTTTTGTACATAAATATTGTATTTTTGTGGACATAAGTTTTCCTATCTGCTAGGTAAAAGCTAAGGAATGGAATTGCTAAATCACAGGGTGAATGTATGTTTAACTTTTTAAAAACTTCCAGTTTTTCATTTTACATGTGTACCTATAATCTGTGAGAGTTCTGGTTTCTCTACATTCTTGATAATATTTGGTATTGTCAGTCTTTTTCATTTTATCCATTCTAGGTCTATATTAGTGATCATTGTGTTGTAAATTTGAATTTCCCTCATGATCAATGATGTGCACATTTTCATGTGTTTACTGGTCATTCATATATCTTTTGTTGAACTTGTTTGTTAAAGTTAGGTTTATTTTTAATCATATTCTGTGTCTTGTTACTAAATTTCTCAAATATTTTGGATATAAGTCTTTTGTGATAGAGTACATGCTACAAATACTTTCTCCCAGTCCTTGGTTTCCTTTTACTTTTTTAACAGTGTCTTTGGTAGTCAAAGGTTTTCATTTTTGATGACCAATTTGTCACTTTTTTCCTTTAATGGGTCTATTTTATTGTGTCTTGTTTAAGTAATCTTTGTCTTAAGATTACAAAGTTATTTTTCTATATTTTTCTAGGGTTTTAGCTTTTGTGTTTAGGTTAATGATCCATCTCGAATTTACAAATATGTTGATGTTCTTTGAATTATTTGGATTCCTTGTCAAAAATCATTTTTGTGGACCTATTACTGAAATCTGTATTCTGTTACTTTGATCTATTCATTGATTCATATGCCTGTTACCATATTATCTTCATTATTGTATTTTAAAGTATATCTTGAAGTCAGGTCGAATAAGTCCTTCAGTATTTATTTTTTCAAGATTATTTTAGTGATTCTAGGTCCTTGGCATTTCTATGTAAGTTTTAGAACCTGCTTATATAGAAATTAGTCAATTTCTAATAAAGAGTTATGCCAGAAATTTTATTGGAATTGTGTTGAATCAATAGGTCAGTTTGGAGAGAACTGGTATTTTAGCAATCTTTGAAGATGATATACTCTTCCATTTCTTTAGAAGACATATTCTTTAATTTACCTTAGCAATGTTTTATAGTTTTTAGTGTGGAGGTCTTACAAATCATTTGTCTGTTAAATTGATGTTTAAGTATGTTAGTTTGGAGATGCTGTTGTAAATGGCATTTAAAAATTATTTTCCCATAGCTCATTGCTAGTATATATAGAAATAAAATTGAGATTTATGATTGATTTTGCATACTATTACATTGCTAAATTTATTTATTACTTTTAATAACTTTTTTAGACCTGAGATTTTATTATATACTATCATGTCATCACAGATAAAGACTGATTTACTTATTTTCCAAAAAAAAATAATTAAAGATGGAAATTAACCTGTACTGTGTAGGTGGGCCCAGCATGATCACATGAGCCCTTATAAGCAGAAGAAGAAGCCAAAGTCAGTTTTACAAATCCCATAGAAGAGAAAGAAGGAAGGCAACAGAAACTGAGGAAGAAGATGTCACAGAGCTTTGAAGTATGAGAAGGATTCAACTCATCGTTGCCAGTTTTGAAGATGAAGTAGGCCAGGAGCCAAGGAATGTGAGAAGCCTCTACAAACCGATATGGACCCTCTGGTGGACAACTAGCAAAGAAATATGGACTTTGGTCCTATAATAGAAAGGAACTTAATTATGCCAACAACCTGAATGAATCTGGGAGTAGGTTATTTCCAAAAGTCTTCAGAAAAGAACATGGCCTGGGCAAAACTTTTATTTCAGTCTTGTGATACTAAGCAGAAATTGGCTGAGCCATACTGTGCTGGATTTCTGACCCACAGTAACTATGATATTAAAAAAATAAATGTTTTATTAAGCGACTAAATTTGTGATAATTTGTTACAGCAATGATAAATAACTAAAAAAAATTAAATAACATTGAGAAAAGACTCTCAAGTCTTTTCTTCCCAATATAGGTGGCATATCAATAATATTAGATCTCAATTCCCAATTTGTCTAAACTTTATCATATATCATGCACAAAACACTTAAATTGATAGGTGTTGTCTCTTCCTTCATATCATAAACAAAATACTATCTGTGCTATGTAAAATAACTTTATAATCATTAATCCTATTGGAAACAATGGTGATACTAGAAACTTTTCATACATTGACAGATTTTGTGACATGTTTTAGGGTTGCTCCTCTCAGAAATTCCTCCTTATTATTTTCATGGACTTGCCTCCAGGTAATTCACACATATTCTCCCAATAATGTTTGCCATTTGTTTACAGCCTTCTTGACTTACTCAGCATCACCTACCCTTGCCAATTAACTTAAACATCCATGTGACTGAGCCACTTAGGACTCTAGCCTTACAGATACTTGACCCTTTAATTCCAATAATCTTCCATTTTCATTTAACATATACACACTAAAATCATTTAGTTTAAAAAGACTATCTTTATCCTCAACCCTACTCCTCCTGCTATATTTTCCTTGTCCATTAATGTTACTACCTAATTGTCTAAACCAGCAACCTTAGAGTCATGAAATTCCTTCATCATTCTCTTTCTCATATCCAATCAGTGACTGAACAGTGTTGGGCCTTCATTAAAATTGGCTCTTAAATCTATCCTTCCCTTTCTCTCACCTTTGCTACTGTCTTAGCTTCAAATTTATTATTTATTACTCGTGGGGCTTTTTAAATTTTCAACCTCAACAACATTCAGAGTGGACTTATTATCTCAATGATCAGACTCCAAGACCCAAATTTCACATAAAATTAAAGAGCATAACTTTGTTACTTAACACCCTTCAGTAAATGTCTGTCACCTTCAGCATAAAATCTAAATTGTAGATGATCCAAGATGGCCAAATAGGAACAGCTCTGGAGTGCAGTTCCCAGCAAGAACAGAGGGTGAGTGATCATCACATTTCCAAATGACTTTTTACTGCCCGCAGACCAGGAGATTCCTGGGCGGAAAAGTGCCGTGAGTTTCCAGCATGGCTGTTTCAGCTGGTGCAGTGGGTCTCCACACAAAAACCCACTCAAATCTGGGCAGCCATTTCAACTGGCACCTGGAACACCTGGGAGACAGAGTCGCCCATTCAACTGAAAAAAGGGGGGCTGAAACAGGCAGTCAAGTGATCTAGCTCGGCAGGTCCCACCCCCAAAAAGACCAGCAATCTGAAACGCTCTGGAATGAGAGTTTCACAGCAAGCACAGCTGGACCTGGGATGGTGCAGCTCTGTCAGGGGAAGGGCATCCGCCATTACCAAGGCAGTCCACTATTACAAAGTCAGTCCACCATTACTGAGGCAATCCACCACTACCGAGGTAGTTCTAACTATACCTTTATAAACAAAACCGCAAGGAAGTTCACACAGCAGCTGGGCAGAGCCCACGGCAGTTCAGCAATGCCTCTGCTGGCAGAATGTGACTAGGCTACTTCCTTGCTGGGCAGGTCATCTCTGAAAAAAGACAGCAGCACATCAGGAACTTCTTATAAATAAAGCCCCACCTTCCCAGGACAGAGAACCTGGGAAAAAAAGGCAGTTATGAGATCCACTGGAGCAGACTAAAATGTACATGCCCAGAAGCTCTCAACAGAACAACAGAGCTCATAGCTCAGCACTTCAGCTCCGATTAGGGACAGACTGTCTCCTCAAGCAGCTCCTCGACCCCCATATATCCAAAGAGACACCTCATAAAGGAGAGCTCAGGCTGACATCTGCAGGTACCCTCCTGGGACAAAGATAACAGAAGAAGAAACTGGCAGCAACCCTTATGGTTCTGCAGCTGCTGCAGGTGATCCCCAGGCAAACAGGATCTGGAGTGGACCTCCAGTAGTCCTACAGCAGAGGGGCCTGACTGTTAGAAGGAAAACCATAAAACAGAAAGAAATAAATTTACCATCAACAAAAAGGATGTCCACTCAGAGACCCCATCTGAAAGTCAACAACTACAAAGACCACAGATAGATAAATCCACAAAGAAGGGAAGAAACTAGTGCAAAAAGGATTAAAACACCCAAAACCAGAATGCCTCTCCTCCAAGGGATCACAATTCCTCACCAGCAAGGGAACAAGGCTGCATGGAGAATGAGTCTGATGAATTGACAGAAACAGGCTTCAGAAAGTGGGTAATAACAAACTTCTCTGAGCTAAAATACCATGTTCTAACCCAGTGCAAAAAAACTAAGAGCCTTGAAAAAAGGTTTGATGAAATGCTAACGAAAATAAACAGCATAGAAAAGAATATAAATGAATTGATGGAGCTGAAAAACACAACACTAGAACTTTGCAAAGCATACACAAGTTTCAATAGCTGAATCAACCTAGCAGAAGAAAGGATATCACAGATTGAAGATCAACTCAATGAAATAAAATGAGAAGCGAAGATTGGGGAAAAAGAGTAAAAAGAAATGAACAAAGCCTCCAAGAAATATGGGATTATGTGAAAAGACGTAATCTACCTTTGATAGGTGTACCTGAATGTGAAGGAGAGAATGAATCCAAGCTGGAAAACACTCTTCAGGATATTATCAAGGAGAACTTCCCCAACCTAGCAAGGCAGGCCAATATTCAAGTCCAGCAAATACAGAGAATGCCACAAAGATATTCCTCAAGAAGAGCAACCCCAAGCCACATAATCGTCAGATTCACCAGGTTTGAAATGAAGGAAAAAAAGCTAAGGGCAGCCAGAGAGAAAGGTCAGGTTACTTAAAAAGGGAAGCCCATCAGACTCACAGCAGATCGCTCGGCAGAAACTCTACAAGCCAGAAGAGAGTGGGGGCCAATATTCAACATCTTAAAGAAAATAACTTTCAACCTAGAATTTCATATCCAGCCAAACTAAGCTTCATAAGCGAAGGAGAAATAAAATCCTTTATGAACAAGCAATTGCTGAGAGATTTTGTCACACCAGGCCTGCCTTACAAGAACTCTTGAAAGAAGCACTAAACAGAAAGGAACAACCAGTACCAGTCACTCCAAAAATATACCAAATGGTAAAGAGCATCGACACAATGAAGAAACTGCATAAACTAATGGGCAAAACAACCAGCTAGCATCAAAATGGCAGGATCGAATTCATGCATAACAATATTAACCTTAAATGCAAATGGGCTAAATGCCCCAATCAAAAGACACAGACTGGCAAATTGGATAAAAAGTCAAAACCCATTGGTGTGCTGTAACCAGGAAACCCATCTCACATGCAAGGATACAAATAGGCTCAAAATAAAGGGATAGAGGAAGATTTACCAAGCAAATGGAGCAAAAGAAAAAAGCAAGAGTTGCAATCCTAGTCTCTGATAAAATAGATTTTAAAGAAACAAAGATTAAAAAAGAAAAAGAAGGGCATTACATAATGGTAAATGCATCAATGCAGCAAGAAGGCACTAACAATCCTAAATATATACCACACGCAATACAGGAGCACCCATATACATAAAGCAAGTTCTTACTGACCTACAAAGAAACTTATACTCCCACATGATAATAATGGGAGACCTTTAACACTCCACTGTCAATATTAGACAGATCAATCAGACAGAAAATTAACAAGGATATCCAGGACTTGAACTCAGATCTGGACCAAGCAAAGCTAATAGACATTTACAGAACTCTCCACCCCAAATCCACAGAATATACATTCTTCTCGGCACCACATCACACCTACTTTAAAATTGACCACATAATTGGAAGTAAATCACTCCTTAGCAAATGCAAAAGAATGGAAATCATAACAGTCTCTCAGACCACAGTGCAATCAAATTAGAACTCAGGATTAAGAAACTAACTCAGAACCACATAGCTTCATGGAAACTGAACAACTGGCTCTTGAATCCTGACTGAATAAACCATGAAATGAAGGCAGAAATAAAGATGTTCTTCAAAACCAACGAGAACAAAAACATATCGTACCAAAATATCTGGGATACATTTAAAGCAGTGTCTAGAGGAAAATTTATAGCAATAAATGCTCACATGAGAAGCAAGGGAAGATCTAAAATTGACACCCTATCATCAAAATTGAAAAAGATAGAGGAACAAGATCAAGAAAATTCAAAACCTAGCAGAAGACAAGAAATAACTAAGATCAGGGCAGAACTGAAGGAGATAGAGACACAAAAAACCCTTCAAAAAATTAATAAATCCAGGAGCTGGTTTTTTGAAAAGATCAACAAAATAGACCACTAGCCATATTAATAAAAAAGAAAAGAAAGAAGAATCAAATAGATGCAATAAAAAATGATAAAGAGAATATGATCACAGATTACACAAAAATAGATACTGCCATCAGAGATTACTACAAACAACTCTATGCACATAAACCAGTAAACCTGGAAGAAATGGATAAATTCCTGGACACTTGCATGCTCCCAAGCCTAAAACACAAAGAAGTCAAAACCCTGAATAGACCAATAACAAGGGCTGAAGTTGAGGCAGCAATTAATAGCCTACCAACCAAAAAAAGTCCAGGTCCAGATGGGTTCACAGCTGAATTCTTCCAGACATACAAAGAGGAGCTGGTACCACTCCTCCTGAAACTATTCCAAATATTATGAAAAGAGGGAATCCTTCCAAAATCATTTTATGAGACCAACATCATCTGGATAACAAAACCCAGCAGAGACTCAACAAGAAAAGAAAACTTCAGGCCAATATCCACGATGAACATAGATGCAAAAATCTTCAATAAAATACTGGCAAACTGATTGCAAGTAGGCTTCATCCCGGGGATGCAAGGCTGGTTCAACATAGGCAAGTCCATAAACATAATTCACCACATAAACAGAAGCAAAGACAAAAACCACATGATTATCTCAATAGATGCAGAGAAGGCCTTTGGCAAAATTCAACAGCCCTTTATGCTAAAAACTCTAAATAAACTAGGTATTGACAGAACGTATGTCAAAATAATAAAAGCTATTTATGACAAACCCACAGCCAATATCATACTGAATGGGCAAAAACTGGAAGCATTCCCTTTGAAATCTGGCACTAGACAGGGATGCCCTCTCTCACCACTCCTATTCAATATAGTATTGGAAGTTCTAGCCAGAGCAATCAGGCAAGAAAAAGAA
>CAUYLG010043414.1:0-79881 GCA_963573385.1 Cacajao melanocephalus
TTTTTTTTTTTTTTTTTTTTTTTTTTTTTTTTTTTTTTTTTTTTTTTTTGCGCCATAGCATCTCACTCTGTTGCCCAGGCTGAAACGCAGTGGTGCAATCTCAGCTCACTGCAACCTCTGCCTTCGGGTTCAAGTGATTCTCCCGTCTCACCCTCCCAAGTAGCTGGGACTACAGGTATGCACCACCATGCTGGGTTAATTTTAGTATTTTTACTAGAGATGGTGTTTCACCATGTTGGCCAGGCTGGTCTTAAACTCCTGACCTCAAGTGACCCGCCCACTTCGACCTTCAAAAGTGCTGGGATTACACTTGTGAGCCACTGTGCCCGGCCCTGGAACCCAGTACTTTAAGAGACTGTTATAGTACACACCCAGAGCTCATAACCTCGGGGTTACTGTCTACAGGTGCAATTAAGAATCATCAGGAAGAAATGCTGAGTTGCCCACGTCCAACCCCATGAACTGTGTCTCCTTGGAGCTGGGCTAGGCTGGGCGGATCCTGCTAATAACAGTGCTCAGCCAGCTGCCTCACCTTTGGACCCGTGGGTTGCTCCTGCTGCAGACATGAAGACTTTAAAGTGACTGGCAGTTGGGTTTATATTTAGGGAAAAGGGGGGAGAAAACCGTTCTTACTGATTGTGAAGAAGCTTGACAGCGCCAGCTTTCAGCTCAAGACAAGCCTTCTTCAGAGTTACAAACCTCCCCCAAACCCTGCCTCTACCGTGGGAGGTCAGAATGAATTCTGAGCTTTGGGAGCCAGATGGAATCTGTAGCACCCAGCAAATTCATGTGGGACAACAAGAATCCTAATCATGGATAACATTTGCTGCAGGCAGGCTCACTCCCTTCCAGGCACTGGGGAACTTCTTTTTTTTTTTTTGAGACAAAGTCTCACTCTGTCCCCTAGGCTGGAGTGCAGTGGCATGATCTCAGCTCACTGCAACCTCCGACTCCCGGGTTCAAGCGATTCTTCTGCCTCAGCCTCTCAACTGGCTGGGACTACAAGCACGTGCCATCACGCCTGGCAAATTTTTGTATTTTCAGTAGACGGGGGGTTTCACCATATTGGCCAGGCTGGTGTCGAACTCCTGACCTCGTAATCTGTCTTCTTTGGCCTCCCAAAGTGCTGGGATCACAGGCGTGAGCCACCGTGCCCAGCCAACACTGGGGGAACTTCTTTGCACGTGTTTTCCCATTCAATATGCAAAATAACCTTATGAAAAATGTACTATGATCAGCTCCATTTTACATGTGGGGAAACTGAGGCTTAGAATGATAAGGCTGGGCACAGTGGCTCATGCCTGTAATCCCAGCACTTTGGGAAGCCAAGGTGGGTAGATTGCTTGAACTCAGGAGTTCAAGACCAGCCTGGGCAACATGACCAAACCCTGTCTCTACAAAAATACAAGGGTGTGATGGTGCACGCCTGCAGTCCCAGCTACTTGGGAATCTAAGGTGGGAGGATCGCTTGAGCCTGGGAGGTGGAGTTTGCAGTGAGCCGAGATGGCACCACTGCACTCTAGCCTAAGCAACAGAGGGAGACCATGTCTCAAAAAAAAAAAAAGATGCCCCAGGCAGGCAGTCTGACTCTGTCATAACCCTGAAGATAAGGTGTCTGACAACACAATTAAAACTATGCTCTTAAACCAGAGTGGGGATCCTGAAAAAAAAAAAAAAAAACAGCTAGGAAGTAAGAGCTAGTAGTTTCCAAAACTGTATCATTTCATTCAATCAAGAGCAATGTAATAAGCAGCTACTATGGATAAAGTCCCTCTCTAGGCTTTAAAACCTATAAAACGATTGAGTCATGATAGCTAATACTAACTGATTAATTACCATGTTATCGTCTCACAAGGACTATCTCATTTAACCTCTATTTTGGTAGGTACTATTGTTATCATCCCCATCTCACAGATAAAGAAACTGAAACACAGGTGGGGTGCAGTGGCTCACACCTGTAATCCCAGCACTTTGGGAGGCCAAGGCTGGGGATCATGAGGTCATGAGATCGAGACCATCCTGGCCAACAAAGTGAAACCCAATCTCTACTAAAAATACAAAAATATTAGCCAGGTGTGGTGGCAGGTACCTGTAATGCCAGCTACTTAGGAGGCTGAGGCAGGAGAATCACTTGAACCCGGGAGGTGGAGGTTGCAGTGAGCTGAGATCACACCACTGCACTCCAGCTTGGGCGACAGAGCAAGAAAGAAAAAAAAAAGGAGAGAGATTGAGTGGACAGACCAACGCATGGGGCTACTAAATGCCACACCAGGGACTTCAACCTAAGTCTCACTGGCTGCAGGGTCATATTTGCTCCACTGCAGCGCGTTTCTGGGGATCTTAGGTGCTGATTTCTTCCCCACCACACTCTGTTGCTTCTAAGCCCTTGGTCTGGAGAACAAGGGTTGTGATCATCATCTATCCTGGTCACAGACCTTCAGCTGCTGCCAGGTGCCCACAGAGTCAAATCCAGACTCAACCTTGCACTGGAGGCCCTGAGACCGAGCTGATCTGTCACCCTGACTTCCTTGCTCCTCTCCTGCACCTGTAGCACCAACCATCTCTACTGCCTGTCGTTCTTCACCCATCCCTAGTGCAGGCTGCAGAGCTGGCACTCAAGGACAAACACAGCCCGCAGACATGTGCCTGTGAAAACCATGGTGTTGGCTGGTCCAATTGCAGCAGTGTTTGCAACTACTTGATCACAACCAGTTGTAGATTTCTTTGTTTCTTTGCCATTCCCATTGCTTCACTTGACTAGCCTAAAAAAATATATTAATAAAACATGGATTTTTTTTCGTTTTTTTTTTTTTGAGACGGAGTCTCGCTCTGTCACCCAGGCTGGAGTGCAATGGTGCGATCGCAGCTCCCTGCAACCTTCACCTTCTGGGTTCAAGTAATTCTCCTGCCTCAGCCTCTCAAGTAGCTGGGATTACAGACACCTGCCATCATGCCCAGCTAATTTTTTTTTGTATTTTTGTAGAGACGGGGTTTCACCATGTTGGCCAGGCTGGTCTTGAACTCTTGACCTGAGGTGATCTACCTGCCTTGGCCTCCCAAAGTGTTGGGATTACAGGCGTGAGCCACTGCACCTGGCTGAAACATGGTATTTTATGTTTAGCATAAGTATGGGCTTATAACTTCTCTCCCCCAGTTAAGTTATTATAATCTGTTATTATTATTTATTTTGATGCACACATTGCCCCAGATCTGGCCAGAAGGGACCCTCCGTCCTGGATTTTGTGTGCTTTTGAAATGTCCCATCATTCTTGGGGCACTTCCTACTTTCTGGCTCAATAATATGTTCCAATCTCAGGTCGTAATTTCCCTGCCCCACCCCTGGGAATCCACCATGTTCTCCAGGAACCCTGGTTCCTGGATTAAGATCTGGGTGAAAGGTGCTTGTTGCTACAAGGGTGCCATTTCTTCTAGGCCCTCTGAACAGACAGAAACAGGAGGTATATTTACAAATAGTGTTGATAATTAAGACATCTTATTTAAAAATCTGGAATCCAGGCTGGACACAGTGGCTGGTGCCTGTAATCCCAGAACTTTGGTAGGTTGAAGTGGGAAGATCACCTGAGGCTAGGAGTTTGAGATCACCCTGGGCAACATAGCGAGATCCCATGTCTACAAAAAATAATTAACTGGGCGTGATGGAATGAGCCTGTAGTGCTGGCTATTTAGGAGGCTGGGGTAGGAGGATCCCTCAAGCCCAGGAGTTAGAGGTTGCAGTGAGCCATGATCATGCCACTGTACTCCAGTCTGCATGACAGGTCAGGACTTTGTCTCTAAATAAATAAATAAATAAATACATAATCTGGATCTCTGACTCCTCTCCAAAAATCAGAGTATCTGGTCACGCCTGGTGAGCGGAAGCTTGGCCACAAGTCAGCTGAAGCATGAAAGGGGTTCAACAATATTTGTTTTCTCACTGAAGTACTTACTGGATGCCTACTGTGTGCCAGGTCCTATGTTAGATTACATTACTACTAGTTTCTGCTCCTACTCAGTACAAGGCTACATACTCTAGTACCCAGTATTTGCCCACACTATATGCTTGCAGGTAGCTGACTTTTTTGTTGTTGTTTTGCTATTTTAGATAGGGTCTCCCTCTGTGCCCCATGCTGGAGTGCAGTGGTGCAATCTCGGCTCACTGCAACCTCCGCTTCCTGGATTCAAGCAATTCTCCCACCTCTGCCTCCTGAGGAGCTGGGATTACAGTTACGCACCACCAAAGGCTGGCTAATTTTTGTGGTTTTAGTAGAGACGGAGTTTCACTATATTGGTCACACTGTTCTCAAACTCCTGACCTCAGGTGATCCACCCACCTCAGCCTCCCAAAGTGTTGGGATTACAGGCGTGAGCCACCGCACCTGGCTGCAGGTAGCTGAGCTTTTGACTTCAAGTCCTTGCCTTTGATTGCTCCCGTTACTCCAGCTGGAAGGAAAGCTGGACATCCTTGCATGTCCAAGTCACTCAAAGCCCAGCTCAAATGCTACCTCCTCCTGGAGGCTATCCTTAATTTATCCTGTCAGAGGTCACTGCTCCACGATCTGAACACTGTACCCCTCTCATATCATTCACCACCTTCTATCCTGAATTCTTGGGTTTTATTCACCTTACTCCTATGTTAGGGATATTCTCTTTCTGGTAAGGAGGCTGGATGCTCTGTGAGGGCAAGAACTGTGTCTGTCTCACTCACAGTTATGCCCTTTATTTATGTATTTTTTTAATTCTTTCTTTTCCCTGGGCCTCTAGCCGCCCTCCGACTCCAGTTATGCCCTTTAAACCTAACATCAGGCTGGGCATGGTGACTCATGCCTATCATCCCAGCACCTTAGAAAGCCAAGATAGAAGGATCACTTGAGCCCAGGAGTTCAAGACTAGTCTTGGCAAAATTGCAAGACCCTATCTCTACAAAACAGTTAACAAAATCAGTTGGATGTGGTGGTGTGCACCTGTGGTCCCCGCCACTCAGGAGGCTAAGGTGGGAGGATCACTCGAACCTAGGAGGTTGAGGCTGCAGTGAGCTATGATTATGCCACTACACTCCAGACAGGGTGACAGAGTGAGACCCTGACTCAGTTTTTAAAAATCTGACATCAAACCTGGCACATGGTAGGCATTCAGTGAAAATTTTGATCAGAAACAAATTATGTTGAACACCATATGTGCACTAGGCGGTGCATATATGCCAGGTAGTAGTGAGGTAATTATGAACAAAACAGACATAGTTTTGTCCTCATGGAGTTCGCTGACTTCTGGGGGAGAAAGATATTAATAAAGATCACATAAATGTGCATTTGTGGAATGAAAGACAGATATCTGTATCTGTCTCTAGTTGACTTTGTTTTTTGTTTGTGTTTTTGTTTTTTGTTTTTTTTGAGATGGAGTTTTGCTGGAGTGCAATGGCACAATCTCAGCTCACTGCAACCTCCACCTCCTGGGTTCAAGCCATTCTCCTGCCTCAGCCTCCCAAGTAGCTGGGATTACAGGCGCCTGCCACCACAACCAGCTAATTTTTGTATTTTAGTAGAGATGGGGTTTCACCATGTTGGTCAGGCTGGTTGGTCTCAAACTACTGACCTCAGGTGATCCACCCACCTCGGCCTCCCAAAGTGCTGGGATTACAGGCATGAGCCACTATGCCTGGCCTGTTTTGTATTTTTTTTTTGGAGACGGAGTCTTACCCTTGTCACCCAGGCTGGAGAACAGTGGTGCCATCCCCGCTCACTGCAACCTCTGCCTCTTGAGTTCAAGCAATTCTCCTGTCTCAGCCTCCTGAGAAGCTGGGATTATAGGCGCATGCCACCACGCCTAGATAATTTTGTATTTTCAGTGGAGATGGTTTCACAATGTTAGCCACGCTAGTCTCAAACTCCCAAACTCAGGTGATCTGCCTGCCTCGGATTCCCAAAGTGCTGGTATTACAGGTGACAGCCACTGTGCCTGGCCCTGTTTTTAAATGTATTAGTATTATTTTGAATCACTTCTTGACCTTTTGGCTAAGATCAAGTGTATTTTTTTGAGACTGAGTCTCTCTCTGTTGCCCAGGCTGGAGTGGAGTGGCGCAATCTCAGCTCACTGCAACCTCCGCCTCCTGGGTTCAAGCAATTTTCATGCCTCAGCCTCCTAAGTAGCTGGAATTACAGGCGCATGCCACCACGCCTTGCTAATTTTTGTGTTTTTAGTAGAGATGGGGTTTCACTATGTTGGCCAGGCTGGTCTTGAACTCCCCACCTGAGGTGATCTGCCCACCTTGGCCTCCCAAAGTGCTAGGATTACAGGTGTGAGCCACCGTGCCTTGCCCCTACTTGAGTTTATATATGTGTATATACATATATATGTATATATATATATATATAGAGAGAGAGAGAGACCCTTTTTATATATATAAAAATATATATATACATCCTTGACTTTATATACTTTATATAGACTTTATATATATTATTTCATATATATAATATACATATTTAAATATTAAATATTTAATATTTAATAATATATAATATTTAATATATATAAAGTCTATATAAAGTATATAAAGTCAAGGGTATATATATATATATATATACACATATTTTTTTTCCTAAGGGTGCATATATGTATTTTTTTTTCCTAAGGGAAAAAATACATATATGCACCCTTAGGAAAAACATGTATATACATATATATATAAACACACAAATAGATATATATAGACACACACGCAAATATATATATATATATATATACCCTTAGAAAATATCTAGTATGGTTGATGTTTTGTTTTTCCATCTCACATTATGTCTGTTTTTATTCCATGGTGTGTCCTGCAGAGTTATGTAGGCTAGCATCACCCTTTTAAAGTGATCCACAGCATTTGCTAGTTTGGATATACCATTACCCCAGTGATGGACATTTAAAATATTTCTCGTCATTGCTTTTGCATGAGAAACAATGATGCAGCAGGTCTCCTTGTGCACGTGTGTATTTCTCTCTGGTAGATTTTGAGAAATCCAATTGCTGGGTCATGGGGTAGCTTTTTGTTTTACACACCTCTGAACTGTTGGAATCATGTGTTACATTGGTGATGGGAAAAAAACTAAAAAATAGAAAGAGGTAGGTAGATTGTTCGTGTTGTTGGCTCTTTAGAAGTAGAGGTGCCTAATCATTGTCACATGACCCTTATATAATATGCTAATCATTATATAATAAAATCGGGAAAGGATGCTCCTGTCATTTCTACATCACCAAGTAGAGAAATCACAGGCCTTCAACTGTGTTTAAAAGATGAGAAACGTGGCCAGCTTCGTTGGCTCAGGCCTGTAATCCCAGCACTTTGGGAGGCTGAGGCGAGCAGATCATGAGGTCAAGAGATCAAGACCATCCTGCCCAACACGGTGAAACCCTGTCTCTACTAAAAATAAAAAAATTAGCTGGGCATGGTGGCGTGCACCTGTAGTCCCAGCTATTCGGGAGGCTGAAGCAGGAGAATCACTTGAACCCTGGAGGCAGAGGTTGCAGTAAGCCAAGATCGTGGCACTGCACTCCAGCCTGGTGATAGAGTGAGACATCGTCTCAAAAAAAAAAAAAAAAAAGAGAAACGTGACTCGCTTCGGAGACTCTGGGTCTTTTCTGATAGTAGATGTCACCAAGTTTCGATGACCAGGGTTTCCTACTGGTAAAGCCCTTCTTCAAAATCTTTGTTTCTCTTTTGGCTTTCACAGATCCACGGAGCTGTAAGGGACTTTTTTTAGCAGTCCCACGTGAAAATGCAATATTGTAAGAGCTACCAAACCAGAGTGCTGAGTTGCTGTAAAGGCAGACTTAAGGTGGGACGGTTTGTCTCAGATGGAATTCCTGTGAACATCATCACCTTGCAGGTAAGAGAGAAGCTTAAACATGAGCTGATAAAAAACACAGAGACTTTGAGTGGTGCTCAGGCAGCGACAGGTAAACACAGTAATGCCACTGTTGGGACAGCAGATTGCTGGTTCTCCAAACGTTTCCCAGTATTATGTCACTGACTCCTCACACAAACCCCACTGGTTTTAGCTGGGGTCACCAAGGCTCAGAGTGAGAATCCCACATCTGTTGTGTGCCTCCTCGCCAGACATGCGCAGAGCTTGGGGGAAAATAGATGAATAAGAAGCTCAAGGTCTGGTGGGAATGTCGGATTTATATATATATATTTATTTATATTTATATATAAAATACATATATGTATATATTTATATATAAAATATATATGCGTATATTTATATATATATATGTATACACACACACACATATATATAATTTATATCAAAGTGCTGGAATTACAGGTGTGGTGGCGCAATCTCAGCTCACTGCAACCTCTGCCTCCTGGGTTCAAGCGATTCTCCTGCCTCAGCCTCTGGCGTAGCTGGGATTACAGGCATGCGCCACCATGCCCGGCTAATTCTGTATTTTTAGTAGAGATGGGGTTTCTCCATGTTGGTCAGGCTGGTCTCAAACTCCTGACCTCAGGTGATCCGCCCGCCTCGGCCTCCCAAAGTGCTGGGATACAGGCGTGAGCCACTGCCCTGGCTTTTTTTTTTTTTTTTTTTTTAAAGAGACGTGGCCTCGCTACGTTGCCCAGGCTGGTCTCAACACCTGGGCTCCAGCGATCCTCCCGCCTCAGTCTCCCGACTAGCTGGGACTACAGTCGCGTGCCACCACGCCTGGCTTTATTATTCAATTTTACAGGTAAGAAAGCTGAGGGTCAGAGAAGTTAGGTAACTTGTCTAAGGTCACACAGCTAGTAAGTGGCAATGCTAAAAATGGGACCCACGCTCTCAACTACCGCCCACAGTCCGTAACACCCACAGCCTTCGCAAGGCTGGATTGCAATCACGCGTGACTTCGCCATCTCACTGGCTCTCTTTCAGAGTCTCGGTGTATCTGTCTGTAAAATGGGAGCGAGGGATCCGACCGTGAGCCCCTGCTCGCTTGTGCGCAGTCAGGAGTGCAGCTCGCGGATCATCTTGATTAACTGGTAAGTCCGGGAAGTGGAGTCCGGGTTCGCGCTTTCAGCGCTCACAGCTCCGAGGTCCCGGCTCCGGAGCGGTTTCCATGACAACCCGGCCAGCCACTATCCAGAGCCCAAGTGGCTTGCGTCACGTCCGGTCTGTTTACTTCTGGGTCCCAGCCTCAGACGCGGCGATGGCTTGTTAGGCTCCAAAGCGCGGTTCCGTGCCTTTCGTCCTCGCTCTTCGGCCTTCCGCTTTGTCCTCCGCCTCTGGCTCACAGTCTGCGCCGGCCGCGGGCATCTACCACTTCCCGGAGCCAGCGCGCAGCCTCGGTCTACCCTCCCTTTGGGCCAGCCTCCTGGTGACATCACTTCCGGGCCGAGTGTTTCCGGGTCGCTGCTGGCCCCCGGGTACTTGTCTCGGTTCCCCTGCAGCCAGCCGGAGCGGCGAGAGCCCAGCGGGGCCCGGCTCCGGCGGCAGCCGCACCTCCCGCTTGCTTCCCTCGGCCAGGTCGTCCTCGGCTGCAGTGTCAGGGTGAGTGACGGGCGGGCAGCCGGCGGAAACTGCCTCCGGGGCTTCCCCAGGCGGAGAGGGCGCCGGATAACGGCAGGGCTCGGCTGGCCCGGGAGCGGGGTCCCCTCAAGGCGGGCATGGCGACAGGCGGGCCCGTTGTTTCTGCACTCTCGGGATCCCCAGCCTATCGTCAGGATTCCCATTCTCTCGAGAGCTGCCTCGCAAGCTCCTGGGACCCGCTGAGGGTGGCTCAGGGCTGTTCAGGAGGAACACCCCCTCTTCGGCGACTGGGCAAACAGGAGGACACCCCGATTTCAGCACGAGGCAGTTACCGCGCAGGGGTTCCCAGTTCAGGCTCTGGCGGCACACCTGGGTTTGTACTCATTGTGTGACCTTGGATAAGTCACTTCATGTTAAGAGCCTCAGTTGCCTATTTAAGTGTGATTGAACCTGATTGCTAGGGCTGGAGTGGAGATGGAATGAGATCATTCAGGGTCTCTAACATACAGCAGGCGTCTAATAAATGATAGTTCCTGTTACTTCATTCAATTCAGGAACCCGAGGGGAGGGCCAGAATTTGAGACTGGGGTGTTTTTCACAACTGATGTGGCCCCCGGAGGCTGTGGGAATGACCCAGCTGGGACTTAGCAACCGCCAGCTTCTGTCCCTGCAGGGAGGGAAACAGTTTCCTTAGAGCTTCTCCGAGAGAGGCAGCTGCCACTAGAGAAGCTTCTTTCAGCACCGCTGAGGTTATTTTCAGAGGTTTGGAAGGCCCCTGTGTGAATTTCTTTGGAATCTAGTAGGAGTGTGGGGACCTTCTGGTGTTTCACAGCCAGTGGAAGGTGCCTTGGATGTGTCTCGGAGCCTCTTGCTTGGAACGAGTGCATTGGAGTGGGTGGGGAGGTGGAGGGGGTTGAACTGACTTCCCCGTCTCCTGTTTGGAGGCTGATGGAGCTAGACCAGGGATGTGTAAACCTGTGGACAGGGGCAATGCATAGACCAAAATAGCTCTGCCTGTGCAGAGAGGGGGCGCTTTCAAATGCTGCTTGGGGAACATTTCTGCTTGAATGGGCCAGCCGAGGTAAAGCCAAGCTAATGCTTTGCTACTCGGAATCATTTCACTTCCATGCACTGGGACTCTAAAGAGATATAGATTTCCTCTTAGATGTTTAAAAAATAATAACTAAAGAAGCCACTGCCTCCCTAACTGTGCAGTATCTGTCTTTCCATTGACTTGCTTTTCAAGAGGGCGTCTAGATTGTAGGTGCAGGAGATGCTGACTGGAGCCGTTGACTCGCCTCTGTGTTCAGGATATTCACAGTGCTGGTGTTTTGTTTTTTTTTTCCCACCAGACTAGCACGGCTTGGCGTTCCAATCCTTGGGTTGCTCGGAGAAATTAACAGCTTCTGTCGCTGGGCTGTCTTGGTTTCCTGTAACCACAGTGTTTTTGCAGAGAGCGTATTTTGTTGTTCTTGCAGAGTGCTGGGAATAAATTGCTGGCTCTGCTGTGCTCAGAAAAAACACCAGCTATGACCAGCGACAAGGCATCTTATATTCTCAGAAAATGTTTTCAGCAGGGATGATGTCAGCTGCTTCACCACTGGCCGATGTCTCTGGCCAGCCTCTTTCCCTGGCCCTTGAGCTTACATCATACAGAGATTGGCTCTCCTAGCCCCATTCGGTGTGGGAAGATGGGAATTTTGCTACTACAGGAATTTTTGTAACTCAACTCTGTTCGCACCGCCATAAGGCGTTCTAACTTAGCCAAACACTTGGGAGTAGAGCTGTCCAGCAGATGTTGCAGGATAGCTTTGCGCGAGTCGGAGTTTTGGCGTTAGACCTAGGTCTAGAACCCAGATCTACTGCTTTCCAGCCTTACGACTTAGGGTAAATGAGTTGGCCTTTCCGAGCCTCAGTTTCCTCTTTAACCTTGAGACTGTCCTGTGGATTTCATTGATTTTCACAGAGCAGTTAGCAGAGAGCTACCATACAGTAGTTCCTTGGTAAATGGTACTGATGTAACATAACAATAAATAAGTGAGATAAATTGAAGAAAGCCCCTGGCGTCAGGGCCTGCCAACAAGAGTTCAGATTCCAGCTCTGACCCTTTCTAACTCTGTTGGGCAGGTTGCTTTAATGGGCAAGCCTTGTTTTCCTTATAGAGTTGTGAGAATTAAATGGGATGATGTAGGTAAAGTGGAAAGCCCAATGCTTAGCACATAGTAGGACCTCAGTAATTGTTAGTTTCCTTCTTTCCTTTCCTTATTGACTGACTGACTGAGACAGGGTCTCGCTCTGTCACCCAGGCTGGAGTGCAGTGGCACCATCATAGCTCACTGCAGCCTCAAACTCCTGGGCTCAGTGGATCCCCCCACCTCAGTCTGCCAAGTAGCTAAGCCTACAAGTGCATGTCACCACACCCACCTAATTAAAAAAAAGTTGTTTTGTAGAGATGGAGTCTAGCTGTGTTGTCCAGGCTTGTCTTGCCCTTAATTATCTTTTAGCTTTTACTTTCTTCCGCCTTTTCCCTCACCTACCCGGGTTGGTTTGAGATTCTTTTTAGATAGGCTTCCCATCCTTGTTGTTAGGATTTTGAACAAGGGCTGTTTGGATCCCTTTCTCTTATTTATTGTTTTTTCAGCAACAAACAAGGGTGTAGACTGTGGTGCAATTACAGAGGAGCAGACGCTGCGCTGCACTGGAGACTGGCTGACTTTGTAAAAAATCAGTCTCTTCGAGTTTAAGGCTGACTTCCTTGGAGAAAAATTACAGCAGTGTTTGGAAGCTTAATATCCCTGTGTTTGAATGGTTCTCAGACTGTAGACCCTGGGTCCAGCGGCATGATGGCAGCTTCTCTTAGATAAGTCAAGAATGGTAAATGCATGTACAAGTATCCTCTCCAGTGTTGCAATACATTTTTTATTTTATTTTATTTTATTTTATTTTATTTTGAGATGAAGTTTTTACTCTGTTGCCCAGGCTGGAGTGCAGTGGCGCGATCTCGGCTCACTGCAACCTCCGCCTCCTGGGTTCAAGCAATTCTCCTGCCTCAGCCTCCTGAGTAGCTGGGATTACAGGCATGTACCACCATGCCTGGCTAATTTTAGTATCTTTAGTTGAGATGGGGTTTCACTATGTGGGCCAGGCTTGTCTTAAACTCCCAACCTCAGGCGATCCATCTGCCTTGACCTCCCAGAGTGCTAGGATTACAGGTGTGAGCCACTGTGCCCACCCTACATTTTTATTTTTTTAAGAGAATATACATTTTAAATTGTTAATTTTTTGTGGACAGAACAATGTGAACATAGAGCACATCCATACTTTGATACTAGGTGGTACACTCTTCCAGCTAGATTCGCAGGCAGGATGCGTCTCCTTCATTGCTGTCCTCTACTCTGCCATCCCTGTTCCCCCATTGGGTCCAGCTCAGGCAGAAGGTGGGGGCTGCAGAAATGCTTGTTGGACTTAGGAATTGTGGGGTGGCGAGAGGAACAAAGGTTCCCAGTCAGAAGGCCAGGCTTGGATTGTTGGGTCCATCTTTTCTAACCTGGAACTGCTTGTACCTCATGCCATCTTTCTGAGCGTGTTTCTTTGCTGTCCAGCTGATCTCCCAGGATTCTTGGGAGGTACCAATGAGAAACTAAGGTGGGAGCATCACAAATGCTGACATCCTTTGCAGCACCCATTTCACCTACTTGATCAAGCACCTGCTCTGTGGCTGGCTCTGTGTTAGGCATCGTGGTGAACAACACAGACATGGTCCTTGCCTTATGGAGCTTACCAGGAGCTTACCAGGGAGGGTAGGGGGACAAAGAGAGGAAGCTAGTAAATGAATAAAGTTGACAGTTTCAGACTGTGGTTATCTTAGGAGAATGTGATGATGCGGAACTGGGAAGGTGAGATGGGGTGGCACCTCAGGGGGCTGATGTTTGGGCTAAGGCCTGAGTGATGAGAATTTTCATGAGGCGGAATTTTATCCTAAGTGCATTTTGTTTTCTTTTATAAAGACGGGGTATTGCTATGTTGCCCAGGCTGGTCTCAAACTCCTGGCCTCGAGCAGTCCTCCTGACTTGCCTGTCCAAAGTTCAGGAATGACAGGCGCGAGCCCCTGCACCTGGCCTCTAAGTGGACGTGTTTGCCCCCTGAGCTGCTCAGGCTTGCTTGTCACTGTAGCACTGGGCTCCCTCGGCAGCGCAGTGTGTTGGAGACAGTGACTTCTCTGTGTCCCTAGCTTTAATACACATTCCACCTCTCACAGCAGCATTAATACCCCCATGAGTCTCCTCCTGGGGACAAAAACTATGGAGGAGCCAGACTACTGGCTCATTGAGATGAGGATGATTTTGTTGACCTCATGATAGTCGCAGGGCTCATAGGACCTTCCGAGCCGAACACAGGTCTCTAAAGGACTCCACGTGCCAGTCCCAGTCCTGCTGCAGCTTCCCTCTCAGCCCCTTGCTGTCTCCCACAGTCAGCAGACATTTATGAAGTACACAGGTCACCTTACTGAGCAAGATGGTCACAGTCCTGCACCCACGGAGCTTCTGGGCAGGCAGCAGGACCAGAGCATGTGAAAATGCACATCTGCCACCTAGTCAAAGATATTGGCTGCGCTCAGAGAAGGCCTAGCTGCTTAGGGGTACAGCACCTTCAGACAACAGCAACAGCTATCGAGGGCTTCCCGGAGCAGCTCTCCGAGCAGCTTCATATCCCAATTATGCATAATCCTCTCACCAGCTCTGGACAGAGGTGCTATTATTAGCCCCCTTTTCTAGATGAGAAAACCGACACCCAGGGAGGTGGAGCAATTTGCCAAGTAACCTGGAGAAGTGGCCCTGGCCTCGCTCGCAGGCGCCTGGCCTTGGACCCTGTGTCCGTGGCCCTGCACGTGTTGTCTCCCCTGGCCCTGGCAGTGTCCCTCCATGAATCCGGATTTGCTTCCAGCATCGTGGCCACAAGAATATTGCTGGATCTGGGCCTGTTCTACTAACAAGTGGCTTAGCAGATGACAAGATTGTATATAGCCTATGTTCCAGCTCAGAACATTCTATCCTCTCCCAACAGGGGGCTGCAGAGCGCTCTTGTAATAAAGGGGATGCAGGCTGTCAAAGGCCGGTAGCAACACTCCAGGGGCTGGCAGCCACAGTGGCCTCTTTTTAAAACTGTAAAGAAGACCGCATCCCTCTCCCCTTGCTGCAGACGCTTCAGTGGCTTCACGCAGCTCTTTGTATAAAATACCAAATTCTGAGTGTGCTCTTGCAGCCTTGGGGCTGAGGATCCTGCTGATGCTGGCAGCTGTCTCTCCTCACGCCCCTGCCCTCGCGGCCTCGGCCTCACTGGCTGCAGTTCTGCTCCTGTGCCAAGCTTCCTGCCTCAGGAAAGCAGGATGTGGTAGGTAAGGGCATGGACTTTGGAGCCAGATTGCCTGGGTTCTGAGCTCAGCTCCTCTGCCTCCTAAGAGTTCTGTAATCTTGGGCAGTTTCTTTCTTTTTCTTAAAAAAATTTTTTGTGTTTTTGTAGAGACGTGGTTTCACCATGTTTCCCAGGCTGGGCTTGAGCTCCTGGACTGAAGCCATCCTCTCGCCTCAGCCCCCCCAAAGATCAGGAATTACAGGTGTGAGCCACTGTGCCCGGCCTATCTTGAGCAGTTTCTAATGTCTGTGTCTCAGTTTGCACATGGGGCCACTGGGGCTAACTCTCCTAGGATTAAGAAGAGGAAGTGAGGCTGGGCATGGGGGCTCACGCCTGGAATCCTGGCACTTTGGGAGGCCAAGTCCAGTGGATCACTTCAGGTCAGGAGTTCGAGACCAGCCTGGCCAACATGGTGAAACCCCGTCTTGACTAAAAAATACAAAAATTACCCAGGTGTGGTGTTGGGCACCTGTAATTGGGAGGCTGGGGCAGGAGAATCACTTGAACCCGGGAGGTGGACGTTGCAGTGAGTTGAGATTGTGCCACTGCACTCCAGCCTGGGCAACAAGGCAAGGCTGTGTCTCAAAAAAAAAAAAAAAAAAAAAAAAAGGAAGAGTGAGTTAGTGTGTGTGAAGTTCATCACGCATCTGGAGCGTCTGGTAGTGCTAGCTCAGGGCCTTCCTCTGCTGCCACTCCTTCCCCGGCCTCTTGGTCTGGCAAACTCCTCATCCTTCAGGTCTGCTGCTGTCTCAAGGGGACATTTCTAAACTCCCCCTTCCTCAGTGAAACCAGGACAGGAGCCCCTGCTGTACTCACCTGAACTTCTCTTTCAGGAATATTAACCGTATTTTTCATTTGCAAGCACAGCAAAGTCAAGGTCCATCTCTCTGGCTTCTGCTGTAACCCTGCTTGTAGTACATGCTCTGTAATGTGTTGAACCAATGAGCACTGCTGCTGGGGCCCAGCGTAGCCCAGGCCAGTTGTGCTGTTCGTTTTGCCTCAGCGGCCAGGAGCCGAAGCACAGCCCATTTCGAGGAATGATGTGCTTCTTGTTCATCTCCTTCCAGAGCACTCTGCTGGTCCAGGCAGCAGCATGTCCATGCTTTTAGTGATGTCCCTGCCTCCAATCCAGGAGCCATGGAGGAGATAAGGTAGCCCCCCTCGATCGGATGGAGAAGCCCAGTTCAATGGATACAAAATACAAGGATGACTTATTTCGGAAGTACGTGCAGTTCCATGAGGGCAAAGTGGATACCACCCCCAGCAAGCAGTGGCCTGGCAGCGATGAGTACCTGCGGGTGGCAGCCTCGTCCCTGCTCAGCCTGCCCAAGGTGGATCCCTTTTATCGATTCCGGCTGATCCAGTTCTATGAGGTGGTGGAGAGCTCCCTGCGCTCACTCAGCTCCTCCAGCCTGCGGGCTCTGCACAGCGCCTTCAGCATGCTGGAGACGGTGGGCATCAACCTCTTCCTCTACCCATGGAAGAAGGAATTCAGAAGCATCAAGGTGAGGTCCTGAAGCAGCCTCCATACAGGCCATTCTCCTCTCTTCCTGCCCCTGGCAGTCGCTCCTGAGAGGGACTGTACCTTTCCTGGGCTCTGCACCTTCCCTGTCCCTCCAGCATCACCTCTGAACCAGTTCTGGCCCTGGCTGCCACACCTTAAGCAGAGAGCTTGGGAAGGCAGTGGCAGCCAGGTTATGGAGGGTCTTGTAGCCCAGGGCAAGGCTTGGATTTCTTCTGAGTAGGCCGGGAAGGAGGCAGTCTGGGATCTGGCTTGCCTCTGAAGAGGATCATTCTGGCTGTGGTATGGGAAGGAGACTGTACAAGGGTGGAGGGGTGAGGTGGGAGGGGTGGGGAGAGCAGTTAGGAAGCTTCTCAGCGGTCCCAGCAAGCTGTGGGGTGCTCTGGACTTGGTGGTAACAGTAGGGGAGGAGGGGGGAATTGAGAGAGGGGATCCTGAATCAGACCACACAGGGATGGCACAGGAGAGCTGTCACTTAGCCAGGCTCTTCCGTCTGCCGTGTTATTCAGAGCCTTGTGGAAATGCCAGAGAGGAATGTTCTGATCGTCACCGCATTCTGCCTATAACCCCGCCCCTTTATTCACCCGTGTTTGCCGTGGCTTCCTCTTCATATGGAGCAGAGCCTTCGTGTCCCACTAGGAGGCGAGAGGTTTTTGCTCCCTGTGTTTAAGAAAGGAGCTGCTGGGTCATTTCCTTGCATAACTCCTGAGTGCTTAGCAAGCCCCAGCCCCTGCCTCCCCTTTCTCCTGCAGGGTGAAGCTGTCCAGATCCTTCCCTGCCCTGCCCTCTCCCCACCATGCCACTTCAGAGCTGGACGTCCTTTGCTTTGACATAGTCTCTGTCTTGTGTCTCCGAGAGAAAAGCCCACCTCTCTTTTCTACTCCCTTCCTTCTAGACCTACACGGGCCCTTTTGTTTATTACGTCAAGTCGACCTTACTAGAAGAGGACATCCGAGCCATCCTGAGCTGCATGGGCTACACGCCTGAGCTGGGTACCGCATACAAGCTCAGAGAGCTCGTGGAGACCCTCCAGGTGAAGATGGTCTCCTTTGAGCTCTTTCTGGCCAAAGTTGAGTGTGAGCAAATGCTGGAAATCCACTCACAAGTGAAGGACAAGGGCTACTCCGAGCTGGACATTGTGAGCGAGCGCAAGAGCAGCACGGAGGACGTGCACGGCTGCTTGGATGCCCTGCGGCGGCGGGCAGAGGGCCGGGAGCACCTGACGGCCTCCATGGCGCGGGTGGCGCTCCAGAAGTCAGCCAGCGAGCGAGCGGCCAAGGACTACTACAAGCCCCGAGTGACCAAGCCCTCGAGGTCGGTGGATGCCTACGACAGCTACTGGGAGAGCCGGAAGCCGCCCCTGAAGGCCTCATTGAGCCTTCGGAAGGAGCCCGTGGCAGTGGACGTGGGGAACGACCTCAAGGACGAGATCATCCGCCCGTCCCCGTCGCTGTTGACCATGGCCGCCTCCCCCCATGGCAGCCCGGATGCCCTTCCACCCGCCTCCCCCAGCAACGGCCCGGCCCTGCTGCGCGGTACCTACTTCTCCACTCAGGATGACGTGGATCTGTACACAGACTCCGAACCCAGGGCCACCTACCGTCGGCAGGACGCTCCTCGGCCGGACGTGTGGCTGCTCAGAAACGACGCCCACCCCCTCTACCACAAGCGCTCGCCCCCTGCCAAAGAGTCCGCCCTCTCCAAGTGCCAAAGCTGCGGGCTGTCCTGCAGCTCCTCCCTCTGCCAGCGCTGTGACAGCCTGCTCACCTGTCCTCCAGCTTCCAAGCCCAGCGCCTTCCCCAGCAAGGCCTCCACCCACGACAGCCTGGCCCACGGGGCCTCTCTGCGGGAGAAGTACCCAGGCCAGACTCAGGGCCTCGACCGCCTCCCGCACCTTCACTCCAAACCCAAGCCCTCCACTACGGCCACTTCCCGCTGTGGCTTCTGCAACCGCCCAGGCGCCACCAACACCTGCACCCAGTGTTCAAAAGTCTCCTGCGACGCCTGCCTCAGTGCTTACCATTATGACCCCTGCTACAAAAAGAGTGAGCTGCACAAGTTCATACCCAACAACCAGCTGAACTACAAGTCCACCCAGTTCTCCCACCTCGTGTACAGATAGACTCAGCCTCGCCCCTTCCAGCTCCAAGGGCTACACCACCCACCTTTCGGGTTTCCCGGTGAAGAAGTATTAACGCATTGATCTCAGAGGCGGGGGCCTGCACTTGACCATGTAGGTGACAGAGATCGTGGGCGGGCTGTGTCCACGTGGGAGTTCACTTAGCAACTCCGATGTTTCAACCAATGGCTGCTTTGTTGTCTGACAAGGGAGAAGGTGGCACTTCCGTTCAGATTCATTTTGCTAATCTCTCCACTCCCTGTTCAGTTGGTTCTGTTTTGTTTTGTTTTGTTGTTTTGTTTTTTCCTTTAAAGAGTATTTCTATCTCTGGGACCCTCACCACACCTACCCCTCCCATTGCAAAGCCAACTTGGACTGGGAAGGGCCCTTCAGGTCACCAAGCATCCACCTGGAGCGGCGAGCTAGAGGCCTGTTGGCTTGTGAAATGAGCCCTCCTGCCACACGGGGCCTCTCCCAAAGGCTCGTCCCTTGGCCGCCCCTTCCCAAACACAAGGATCCCCAGCTGGACTCCGCACCCCCTGGCTTTGCCACGTCTCCAGGTGTCAAAGGCGAACCGAGTCCAGTGTTAGCTGAATGTCCTTTTGTAACCACAGTGCAGTCAGCCCCTGGCGTTCGTGAGCTTCGCCCCAGCACATCGCAGTGTGGGCTCCCCCAGCAGCACTCACTCCCTGTCTGTTGTTTGCACATGCCCCTCTTACTGTACTGTCAATAGGTATTTTTGAGATTCATTTTTAAATAAATATTCAACTCGCTGTGTGTTTCAACGTGGTTAAAAAAATGAATTATGTAGCTATTTATGAAATGCCCCGGGTTCTTTAGTCTTCCAAGGGAGGGCCTGGCGCCCGTTCGTGTTGTATCCTCCTCCACTCACTACAGCCCAAGGGGAGAGGAGAGTTTGGGGCAGGGAGGAACAGACACGAAGCCCCTTTTTCTTGAGCTGGTGGAGAGCCACTGTCTTCCCTGCAGTAACTATCTATACACCTACCTCCAGTGTGCACTTAGTGGGTGAGCGCGGGTATCGAGGTCTGTGTGCCTGCAGACTGCTGACCTAGTGACAATTCAGGGACCTCACCTGTCGGACCTGTAGCTTGCTGAGCAGGAACCTTGCACTTCACGCTTCTTGAGTCTCGTTTCAGAAGGAAAATCATTTGGGATTTCTACTGCCCCTCCATCTCGGTCCTCTTCACCGGTTTCCAGGACTCATCTGCAACACTGGCGATCTTTTGCACTAAAAGTGGGCAGGAGTCGGCACTTGTGCATCAGACAGACGGCTCCTCAGATGTTCAGCTAAGCCTAAGCGGTTCCAAGCCTGAAGGCCCCTTCAGCTCCTCATGTGAATTACCGACCCCTGGATTTTCCTTGTGGGGGTACAAAAGCAGGAGTGGGGCAAGAGTTTGAAAACAAAGCCGCTTCCTTGTGAATTAATAATATACTTTAGCCATAACTGTTTGTGATGTACACAATGCTAAGGGATTCTTAGGCAGTGGGTCTTTCTGGGAGAAAGGTATTCAGCTCTTGAGCAAGTTTAAGTCTGGCTGAATCCTGAGGCCACTGTGAATTTGCTGATGTTCTTCCAACTCAGTTGAGTGATTTTAAGGTTTTCCAAATCTTATATGGCTCTTTATATATATATATATATATATATATATATATATATATATATATATATATCTGGTAGAGCATATGTAGATATACAGTGTGTATATTAAGCTGAATTTCAACCAACTTTATTACTAAGACCAGCCTATCTGGGCATTCATCTTTGATGTTCTTCCTTTTCACATTTCAGAATCGGCAATGCCTGGCCCACTCCTGAGAGCTCTAGTTTTCTAGTTTTCCATTTCCAGATTGCGCCAGCATTACAGTCACTAACTCTTTTAACCAACCGTGATGCCACGTAACTTACCCAATGGACAAAAGCAGGAATGACTAACGCATCCTAGGAGGGAAAGTCCGGTGTACCCACCATCACGGATGTACTGTGGTCACAGACTGGAATAGGAAATACTAAATGCTGCTCCCTGGTGTGGATCTTACTGTATGAGGTTGCCGTGATTGAGACAGTTAAATACATGCTAATTTAAAAATGCAGATGTTTTGCATTTGATTTCTACCCAAGAGTTGAAATGTTGAGAGATGATTAAAAATAATAAAGTGTCTTCCATTGTTAAATGAAGTGTTTGGGGTTTTATGTCCCCTATCCCCGCTTCTTTGAAGTTTGGTTACTTGGGAGTTTATTTTTCCTCAAGCTGTATTTAGTTTTTTAATGACAGGACTCAAATTTTCTCTTTCATAAAATTGACAAACAGCATTTGAGTGCTATATCGCAAGCCTGGCACTTTTTGTTTTTTAAGTTTTTTGTAGAAAATGTTTTGATTTTTGTTTTTTTAAATTTAAGACAGAGTCTCGCTCTGTTGCTTCCCAGTCTGGAGTGCAGTGGTGTGATCATAGCTGCCTGTAGCCTGGACCTCGTGGAATTGAGTGATCCTCCCACCTCAGCCTCCCGAGTAGCTACAGACACGCACCGCTATGCCTGGCTAATTTTTTATTTTTTGTAGATGTGGAGTCTCACTATATTGCTCAGGCTGATCTTGAACTCCTAGGCTCAAGTGATCCTCCCACTGGGCACTTTGTATCCTGAGAGTCTGTGGATGATCTTGCTTTCTAGCCTCAGTCCTCCTATAAAATAGGCACTGTTAGGATCCCTGTCTGACAGACAGATGGGGAAACTGAGGTGCACAGACTTCAGATGTTTCCCAAGGAGGGGACTGCATCCTCCAGGAGAAATCCTTGTTAGTAGTGACTGAGAGGCATTAAATAACATTGGAGGATGTTATTTAACAATTCATGCCATTTAAGTTTTTTTCCATCCATTGAACTGTCTCAAGGAGGGAGTCAGTTCAATGGTACCTTCTCTTTAACAGAGAAACCTGGCGTCAGACACAGCCTGTGGCAGGCCCTTAGCCAGGTTTTCAGTTACCTTCTATCTAGGGCAGGCCTTACTACTTCTCCATTTATAACAACAGTGATAGCTTTGGGTTTTTTTTGTTGTTATTTTTTATTTATTTATTTTTTTGGAGGCGGTATTGCACTGTCACCTGGGCTGGAGTCCAGTAGCGCAGTCTTGGCTCACTGAAACCTCCGCCTCCTGGGTTCAAGTGATTCTCCTGCCTCAGTCTCCTGAGTTGCTGGGATTACAGGCGCCTGCCACCATGCCCAGCTAATTTTTTTGTATTTTTAGTAGAGACGGAGTTTCACTATGTTGTCCAGGCCGATCTCGAATGCCCCACCTTATGATCCACCCACCTCAGCCTCCGAGAGTGCTGGGATTACAGGCGTGAGCCACCGCACCCAGCCAGGTTTGTTTTCAAAATCCATTTAAGGGTTGGCTAACACCTGTAATCCCAGCACTTTGGGAGGCAGAGGCAGGAGGATCACCCAAGGTCAGGAGGTTGATTAGCTTGGCCAACATGGTGAAACGCTGTCTCTATTAAAATACAAAAATAAGCTGGGTGTGGTGGTGGGCACCTGTAATCCCAGCTACTCAGGAGGCTGAGGCAGGAGAATCGCTTGAACCTGGGAGACGGAGGGTACAGTGAGCTGAGATTGTGCCGTTGTACTCCGGCCTGGGTGACAAGAGTGAAACTTGGTCTCAGAAAAAGAAAATCAATTTAAGGTGTTTTTTTTCTTAAATGAGGATGGACTTAAAAGCAAAATACATGGCAGAAATGTTCAGGCAGCACCAGCAGGCCTGTGCCCACCCGCTGACCATGCTGCTATGTGGGCTCCCACCAGGCAGCTCAGCTGTCAGGGCAGACACTGAACAGGTTTCTCCATTTCATTCGCTGGCCAAACAAATACCCAGACCTCGGGCCAAAGCCAGGCTCAGGTGCTGGATTGCTTTCAGCATAGGAAACCGCATTGCCACCCTGGCTGTCATGGGTAGCAGCTTCCTGGAGACGCACACCTAGCCTGGGAGAGCTAAGGAAGCCAGACGCTCACTCCGAATCCAAAGGGGAGCAGTGACTTTGGAGCAGATTGCTTCATTTGTTCATGTAAATGACAAGCATATTTAAACCTCATCGGGCCCACCAGCTGGACAGCATTATCTCTGCTGACCAATCTGTGGCACCAAGGATGCCAGATTACCAATCTCAGGGACGAGAGCTATGGCAGACACCAAATTATAGCCCAGTCTCCGTCCCTTCTCCCTTGGTAGTAGATGCCCTGGTTTTCAAATCTGTGGCTACCTATACTAAAGACTGCATTCCCTAGCCTTTTCCTGCAGCCACGTGTGGTCAGATGACTGGTTCCTGGATGGAGAGGTGCTCTGGTGTCTGGGCATGGCCTTTAAGGGAGCGAGCTTGCCCTTCCTCCCCCGCCCTTCTTCCTGGCTGGAATGTCTGTGATGGTTGGAGATGGAGCAGTTCCGTGAAGCTGAGGGGGCCAAGTGAGGAAAGGGTGGGCAGTGGCTACAGCAGCTAGCCCTGATGCTCTGGAAGCTTCCCCTGTGGCCTGTGCCTGCCTCTAGGTCTGTTATATGAAAAATAAACTCTTATCTCACTTAAACCACTTTTCCCCCAGTTTGCCTATTATTAAAACCTTTTTGTTTACAAAAGACATGAAACCTAACCTGGACAACATGGTGAGACCCCATTCCAAAAAAAAAAAAAATAGCTGGGCATGGTGGCACCTGCCTTTGGTCTCCAGCTACTTGGGAGTCTGAGGTGGGAGGATCACTTGAGTCCAGAAGTTCCAGGCTTCACTGAGCTGTGATAGTGCCACTACACTCCAGCCTGGGCAGCAGAGCGAGACCCTGTCCCCCCCAAAAAACAAGCAAACAAAAAAATAAAACTAGAATAATGAATCCCAGCTTCAGCAACTGGACAGTCACCAACGTGTGACCAGTCTGGTTTTGTCTCTACCCTGGCCGTCCACTTCCCTGCTCCTGAACTCCTTTGAAGCAAATTCTAGACATCTATTTCATTTGTGAATTTTTCAATGTGTGTTTCTAAAAGACAAGGGCTTTTAAAACATGATACCGGCTACAGACTGCATATGTCCTCCACCCCCTACCCCCAAATCGGTATGTTGAAACCTAATCCCCAGTGTGCTGGTATTAGGAGGGCACTTTGGGAGGTGATTAGGTCATGAGGATGGGGACCCTCACAAGAGGCTGAAGAGAATGGAGTTCTCCCAGCACAGGAAGACCTGGCGAGAAGATGACCGTCTGTGAACCAGGAATTGGGCCCTTGCCAGACACTGAATCTGCCAGTGCCTGAATTGTGGGCATCTCAGCCTCCAAACTATGAGAAACAATTTTTTTTGTTGTATAAAAGCTACGCAGTCTATGGTATTTTGCAGCCTGAACAGGGTGAGACAGTGTTAGCATCACCTCTAACTTTTTCCTTGAGACATGTTTGTTGAGGAAACTGGATGATTCGTCCTTTAGAGTTTGTCAGAGCCTCATTGTTTATTTCAGCTTGTTTGTTGTTTTAGCAGTGGGGGTAGTTGTTCTCTCTGCTTCCCCCCAATTCCTTACTGTTTATTTGCACCTACTGTTCAAAAGTAGAAAAATAAACACTTCTTACGAGTATGATTCAAGGCTGCAGCTTCATAAGCGAGGGATGACAGGAAATCACTGAAGGCAGGGGTGAGCTTAGGGATGGGAGTAGGTCCAGGTTTTCAGACATGCAAATCTTCACTGGCAACACATTTCAGGTCCTACGTGAGGAGGAGGAAGCGGTTCAAGCAGAACCGCTGGATTAACGGGTGTTCTATTTTTAATGCTTTGAGGGGTCTCCATCTTGTTTCCATAGCAGCTGTACCCATTTTATTTTTTATTTAATTTTCTTATTGTACCCCTGAACTTGGTATTTTTTATTTTTTTGAGATGATAGAGTCTGACTCCGATTACCCCGGCTAAAATGCAGTGGCATGATCTCGGCTCACCGCAGCCTCAAACTCCCAGGCTCAGGTGATCCTCCCACCTTAGTCTCCCGAGTAGCTGGGACAACAGAGGCAGGCCACCAGGACCGGCTAATCTTTTTGTATTTTTGGTAGAGAGGAGTTTCATCATGTTGCACAGGCTGGTCTCAAACTCCTGGACTCAAGTGATCCACCTGCCTCGGCCTCCCAAAGTCCTGAGATTACAGGCATGAGCCATCGTGCCTGGCTAGCTGTACCATTTTATATTCCCACCAACAGTACAAGAATCCCCATTTCTCCACATCTTTGCTAACACTTATTTTCTGGGGTTTGTTTTTATAGCAGCCTTCCTAATGGGGGTAAGATGATATCTTGTGGTTTTGATTCGTATTTCTCTAATGATTAGTGATGCTGAGCATCTTTTCATATGCTTTTTGGCCATTTATAGATCTTCTTTGGAAAAATGTCTATTCAAGTCCTTGCTCACTTTTAATTTTTATTATTTTAAAAATAGAGACAGGGTCAGGTGCAGTGCCTCATGCCTCTAATCCCAGCACTTTGGGAGGCCTAGGTGGGCAGATCACTTGAGGGTCTCTCCCCATTGAGTGGTTTTGGTACTCATCATTTGACTATATATGTGAGGGTTTATTTTTGGGGTATTCCATTTCATTGGTCTATGAGTGTATACCTGTTTTCATGCCAATACCACACTACTTTGATTACTGTAGCTCTCTAATATGTTTTGAAATCATGAAATGTGAGGCCTCCAACTTTGTTCTTTTTTAAGATTATTTTGGCTATTCAGGGTTCCTTGAAATCCTATATGAATTTTAGGATGGTTTTATTTTTCTATTTTTGTAAAAAATACCTTTTATAGGGATTGCATTGAATCTGTAGATCCACTTTGGGTAGTACAGGCTTTTGTTTTGTTTTGTTTTTTGAGACAGGGTCTTGCTCTATCACCCAGGCCAGAGTGCAGTGTTGCAATCATGGCTATTGCAGCCTTGAACTCTGGGCTCAAGAGATCCTTCCCCCTCAACCTCCCAAGTAATTGGCACCATAGGCATGTGCCACACATGGCTAATTTTTAAAGATTTTTTTTTTTTTTTTAAAAACAGGGTCTCACTGTGTTGCCCAGGCTGGTCTTGAACTCCTGGCCTCAAGTGATCCTCCTGCCTTGGCCTCCCAGAGTGCTGGGATTACAGGTGTTAGCCACCTTGCCTGGCCCTATTTGTGTCTTTAAAATTTCTTTCAGCAATGTTTTATAGTGTCCAGTGTATAAGTCTTTCTTGCTGCTTGGTTAAGTTTATTCCTATTTAATTCTTCTTGATGCAATTATAAATGAGATTTTTTCTTAACTTCCTTTTCTGATTGTTCACTGTTAATACATAGAAATGCAGCTGACTGGCTGGGTGTGGTGGTTCACATCTGTAATCCCAGCACTTTGGGAGGCCGAGGCAGGTGGATCATGAGGTCAGGCGTTCAAGACCAGCCTGGCCAACATAGTGAAACCCTGTCTCTACTAAAAATACAAAAAATTAGCCCGACGTGGTGGCGGCACCTGTAATCCCAGCTCCTCAGGAGGCTGGGGCAAGAGAATCGCTTGAACCTGGGAGACGGAGGTTGCAGTGAGCAGAGATTGCGCCACTGCACTCCAGCCTGGGCAACAGTGCTACGGTGGTAGACTCTGTCCCAAAAAAAAAAAAAAAGGAAAGAAATGCAGCTGACTTTTTTGTGTTGACTTTGTTTCCTGCAACTTTGCTGAATTTATTTGAACAGTTTTTTTCTTGTGGAATCTTTACAGTTGTCTACATATAAGATGTCATCTGTGAGATAATTTTAACTTCTTCCTTTCCAACTGGGTTATCTTTTCTTTCTTCTTCTTCTTGCCTAATTGCTCTGGCTAGAACTTCCAGTACTACACTGAGTCGAAGTGGTGAATGCAGGCATCCTTGCCTTGTTCCTGATCTCAGAGGATAAGCTTCCAGTCATTCACTATTGAGTATGATGTCAGCTGTTACCCTAGATGGCCTGTATTATGTTGAAGTAGTTTCCCTCTATTCTAGCTTCTTGAGTGTTTTTATCACAAAAGGGTGTTGAATGTGTGCATGCAGTGTATTGCATGGTATCTGGCTCTTGAGGTTTGCTTGGATTTGGGTTTGATCTCTGTGGTAGGAATACTTGATGCATATTCTCTCATCAGGAGGCATATAATGTCGAGTTCTCTCCCTCTGGGGAATTAGCAGCTATTATGGCTGTTACTTCCCACTTAGGTCCATTATTTCACTGGGAGTTACAAAATAGAGATATTCCAATTCAATGATTTCTTCTTTGTTTGGCAGCTGGAATACTTCTATAAAAAGAAACTTCCCTGTGATGGTGGTTATGTGAATCTACATGATCTAAAATCGCATAGAACTAAACACACACAAACGAGTGCCGATATGCTGATGAAATTGGAACCAGACCTACGGATTGTACTAATGCATTTCATGGTTGTGAAACTAATCTATAGTTGTACAAGATGTTACCACTGGGGGAACAGGGTAAAGGGTACATGGGACCTTTCTGTACTATCTTTTTGGCAACTTCTTGTGAATCTATGATTTTTTTTTTCTTGAGACAGGGTCTCATTCTATCACCCAGGCTACAGTGCAGTGGCATAATCACAGCTCACTTTAGCCTCAACCTCCTGGGCTTAGGTGATCCTCCTGCCTCAGCCTTCTGAGTATCTGAGACCACAAGTGTACATCAACTCACTGGCTAGTTTTTTGGTTTTTGATTTTGTTTTTTTTTTTTAAATTATGTGTAGAGACAGGGTCTCCCTATGTTGCCCAAGCTGGTCTCAAACTCCTGGGCTCAAGCAGTCTTCCTGCCTTGGACTCCCAAAGTGTGGGGATTACAGGCATGAGCCACCACACCTGGCCTTATTCTTCTGCGTTTTTTTTTTTCTTCCCCCAGCCAAAAAAAAAAAAAAAAAGAAAGAACAACTGTTAAAACAATTTTTAGCTCTTAGGTAGTACAGACACAGGAGGCAGGCTGGATTTGGGCCACAGGCAGTAATTTGTAAGTCTTTGCCCCAGGGCTAGGAGAGGAATCGCTGGTAGAAGGGCCACAGGCCTCTCCACAGTGACTGCATCAGTTTGGACTCTCACCTGTTTCCTAGAGCCCTTCGAGGCATTCCATCTAATGCACTGCTCCTCTAGTTCTGGGATCAAAGAACATGTGTGCGCCTTACTACTCAATTAATAAATATTCTTTATGAGAGAAACAGAAAATGTATTCAAACAACAAGATTTTTAGTTACCTATAATCAGCCAGGCGCTCATGCCTGTAATCCCAGCACTTTGGGAGGCCAAGATGGGTGGACCACTTGAGGTCAGGAGTTCAAGACCAGCCTCACCAACAGTGAAACCCAGTCTCTACTAAAAATACAAAATTAGCCGGGCGTGGTGGTGGGTGCCTATAGTCCCAGCTACTCGGGAGGCTGAGGCAGGAGAACCTCTTGAAGTGGAGGTTGCAGTGAGCCAAGATTGTGCCACTGCACTCCAGCCTGGACAACAAAAGCAAAACTCCATCTCAAAAAAAGAAAAGTTACCTATAATCCTTCCAGTTGGAGAGAACCAAAGTTAAAACTCTATGTCTATCCTTTCAGATTTTTTTCCTATATACACATACCACTAATTTACCCTGTAGAGGCACATCTATTGATACGGTTCTGAAATCTGCTTTTCTCAGTTCATGAGTTGGAACAGCATTAGTTTGTTGTAAAAAAAAAAAAATGCCCAACCAGAAACGGCAGGTACAGAGCCTGTGCTGCCTCCCGTGAGATCCAGAGGGAGGTCAGGTCCAGGACTGGTGATCACTGCTCCAGCAGTGTCACTGACCACACACAAGCCTGTCTCTGTTCTGCCATCCTCAGCATGGTGGCAAGGTGTTCCCTCCTGGTCTCAAAATGGCTGTAGCGGGTGCAGCATGACATCCTCGTGTAATGGGAGGCAAAGGCCAGACAATGGGAAGAGAACGTGTCCCTTCCTTGAGTGTCTTTTTGAGAGTAAGGAAACGGTTTTAGAAATTCCTCAAAATATTGCTTCAGGCCAGGCGCGGTGACTCACACCTGTAATCCCAGCAGTTTGGGAGGCCAAGGTGGGTGGATCACCTGAGGTCAGGAGTTCAAGACCAGCCTGACCAACAGCGTGAAACCCCATCTCTACTAAAGCCAGGCATGGTGGTACATGCCTGTAATCCCAGCCACTCGGGAGGCTGAGGCAGGAGAATCGCTTGAACCCAGGAGGTGAAGATTGCAGTGGCAGTGAACCGAGATTGCACCACTGCACTCCAGCCTGGGCGACAGAACAAGACTCCACTTAAAACAAACAAAAAAGAAATCACATCACTTCATTCTGCTGCCAAATAAGGTCATAGACCCATTTCTCAGCCAATCTCAGACACGTAGAGAAAATGATCAGGAACAGCCTGAGCTGAGAACCAGCTTTGTTTCCCCCTGAAGCATGCAGTCACTCATTACATGAACCACATGGGTTCTCTCAGCAAAGACATCACGGCAGAGGGAAAAAGTAGTGGTTGAAAGGAACTACCGGGTCTGCCGTATTAGGGATTAATGGTTGGAGTACCAGTATGTGTATTTTTATAAAAGGAGGTACTAAAATTTCTACTTTCATTTTTCATCATTTTGAAATCTCAAACAGCATTTAAGGAGAGGGTGAAATGTTTCTCTCTCTAAAGGTGGTAAAATGCCGGCCTGATAACATTCTCAACATTTTTCCACGTCCTTAGAATCCTGACTTGTTGGTATTCTATCATTATTTATCTCGCCATCCCCTATTCATGGACAAAGAGCTTGTTCCCCATTTTTCCTCATTCAGATATTGCCAGGATGACCATTCTTGGCGTGCAGTTTTTATGCACTTTCATTTTCATGTGAGTGGAACTGCTCAGCCATTTTCAGGCTTTGGAGAGCTGTCACCACAGTGGCCTCTGGAGAGTGTGAGCCAGCTGCCCTCCCACCAGCAGATCGGAGCTTATGGCTCATCTTCACGACAAGATGAACCAACTACATTTTTGTGGCCTTTTTTTTTTTGTAAGCAAATACTTATTTTCTTCCCTATTTACATCATGGTATTAGCTGGCAGCTGCCTGTATGTGCAGAGGTCCTTTCTGTCCCCAGCACTAAGCTGGTCCCAACTGATGCTAAGACCCCCAGGTCTGCCATGCAGCCTCCCCAGGCAGGAGGAGTGTGGCTGACACCTGCTCTCCTGAAGGTCCATAAATATTCACAAAGAGGACCTCCATTCATGGGGCACTTACTGTCACCCAGGGCCTTGAGATGACTGTACTGGCCCCTGATCCCCCCTGCCCTTCATGTCTCACATCTTCTCTGGCTAGAGGCAGAGGGCTGTGTTGTCCCTTGCTTGGGGCAGGAAGGGGTTGCCTCCAAGAGACAGTGGGGTCCCCCTCCAGGCCAGCTTCATTCCCCTAGCGCCCTGTGGAATAAGTGGGGGTTACAGGGCCCTCAACTTTGTGCGTGAACTTCCAGCCTCCTGCCAGTTTTCTAGCCTCTAAGGAAAATATTTCTTGCGTCGACTGCTCCCCTCTACCCTGAGAGCTTTTTCTACGAGTTGAGAAGGTTGAAATACAAATGAAACATACCCCGTTCCCTCCGTGGGAACGAGGTGCCCGCTCAGGACCACCCCCAACCTTTGCTGCCAGCACTCCGTTCTGTTCCAGCTGACATTCTGCCCAGCACAGCACAGTTCCACCTTGCAGCCGCCCTCGCAGGCAGGGCTGGTCTGGAAAATTCTGCTTTCTGTTTGCCAGAGTCCTCATCACTCTCATTGTGCCTCCCTGACACCAAGGAATATACTTATACTCCCAAGGAATATAAGATTCTTATACTCCCAAATATGCTTATACTCTGAAGGAATGTAAGATTCTTACACTCCAAAGGAATATAAGATTCACATCCATCTTGAGGACAATCCAGCTAAGTGTCAGCTGCCAATTGTCATCACACTTGCAGTTTTTATTATGGTGGAGAAATATTTCTCTGAATCTGGGTTTCCACCAAAAGCAGGACAAAGGGAGCCCACTGTGGCCTTGGGAGTCTCCCCCGGGGTGAGATGAAGCACAGGCTGGGAAGGAACCAGGAAACTCAGCTCTTGCCTCCTGGCGGGGGCCAGGACAACTTCTCCTGCCTGGTTTCGTTTTATATCACATGCATTTTTGGTTCGTGCCTGTTACCATCAGCAGCTTGGATGCCTTTTGAAGTACACAGGGGTATAGATGAACTCATGCTCCTTCTTCCCCAACACGCCACCACCTCCGATCAGAGGCTATGGACAGCCCCACTCCTGCAGCAGGGCAGGTTCGGTGACAGAAGTTCCCCCTTTCACCATCAGGCAAAGGTCTGTGAGGGACTGGAGAGCAGGAGAGCAGGCAGCCCTGCAGCCTGGGCCAACAACCAGCGAGCCCTGGGGAGGAAGGGCTCCTAGCACTGTGAGGAGAAGCTGAGCCTGGCTGGGGGCTGAGCCGCACAGGCTCCTCACTGAAGGCCAAAGGTAGGAACAGACACAGCCCAGCCTGACCCAAGCCCTGCTCCTAAGCACTGTACTTCCTGGTGACATGGCTGCCAGCAGCCCAGAGGCTAGGTAGCTGTGTGCCATAGAGCCCAGTCTAGGAGGTGTGACCTGTGCATCTGCAAAACCACCTGAACGTGAATACAGAGACTGGCTCCGATTCAGCAGCTACACTTTAATTCTAAGCATCCAGTGACATGGCTGTCTTCCATCTATTCCCAACTCCCTTAAAGAGTCCAATGAGATGACGCAGGGGCTCCCGCATGGCAGCCACAAGTCCCTCATCTCTCACCCGCCTTCTCCTCCCAACCCAAAGCCCCAGCAGGAAGAGCAGCACATCACTGCTCAGGAAACACGGGCCTAACAGGGGCCTCTCACAGCTCCCTTGGGGGAGAAAAATGAATAAGCCTGGCCTTCATAATGCTTCTTAAAACAAAAACCCAGCACTCTTTTTACAAAGGAAATAATGAAAAGGAATACAAGATTCACACCCATCTTGACAATTAGAGGTTTGCAGATCCCTACTTGGAGAAACCGTCAAAGGCTTTGGTATAAGCCTTTGCCCACCGTCCAGGCCATGCCCACTGTCCAGGTGGGAGTAGGGAGCCCTCCCTGTCCCGGCCTGAGGCTCTGGCTCCGCAGGGCTGGCAGGGGACTTCTGACCACTGATGCACATCTTCCCATCCAACCACAGGCCCACTGCTCACCAGCACTTCGCGCTCACCCTGAAGCCAGTGAAGCCCCGCAGAGCAGCCAGGGAGACCCACTCAAGGGCACCAGAGGCCATGGCGAGAAAGTGGCTCGGGGAAGGAGGGTGGGATGGGGCAAGGGATGTTAGCCAGTTTTCCTCCTTCTGTTACATGCCTGGTAACGGCAAAACCTCTCAATGTCTAACTATTGGAGAACTGATTGGGAAATGGCAGGAGCCTAAAGGGAAGGGGGCTGGCTCTGTACTCTCTTGAGGGCTTTACCTGTTAGATGGAGGGCCCGGGGCTCTAGAGACGCCTTCCCGAGGACACTGCTTCATGACTTCTCATCAGGACACTCAGGTGTGGTTTCCTACCCACCCCCAGCAAGGGCAGCACACACTGGCACGCATTCGGCAGGGAATGCGAGGGCCGGAGGGGTACCTTTTCTCTTCTGCATGTGAAATCCTTGTCAGTGGCAGAGAGTGGCCACTGAGCTTCTACCCCACACAGGAAGCAGGCAGCAGTTCCAGCCCTGAGCCACCCCAGGCCACACCCATACCCAAGCCTACCCGCTCCTCAGCAGAAACGCCCTGGTCTCGGCCACCCTGCTGAGGACTCCGAGTATGTGGGCCCTGTGGCAACACAGACCCAAGACTTCATGAGGTCAAGCCTTGCTGATGGCACCTTTGCCAAGGGTTTTTTTTTTTTTTTTTTTTTAAATAAAAAGATGGGGTTTCTCCATGTTGGCCAGGCTGGTCTTGAACTCCTGACTTCAGGTGATCCACCCACCTCAGCCTCCCAAAGTGCTAGGATTACAGGCGTGAGCCACCGCGTCCAGTCGCCAAGGGTTTTAAAAAGGATCCCCAGTCACTCATCTTTCAGCATTCCACGGCACACAAAGGAATCCTGTGGGCTAACCTGGGCGACTCTGGTGCTCAGGGCTACCCTTTGTCCTCATGCCAGCCAGCCAGCCAGCCCAGACTGCCCTGCCCAGCTCACCAGCCCACTGTAAAAAGGAGTGGCTGGCTTGGGGTGGGGGCCGGGAGGGCTTCAGTTCTGCCTCTGGGCAGTGTCTGAGCTCCAGATAATGGAACTGAGCCACCCTCATCCTGGCCCTGGCATAGCCTCGCCCTCGACAAACTTGATCTCAAGGACCTAGGAGAAGCCAGCCCCTTTCCCTGCAAGACCTCACACACCAAGTCACAGGGGGTAGCTCTTCCGAGGGGTCATAACAACTACAGGCTGCAGAAAGCATGGGATTTATTCCAAGAACTAGTTCCACACAGCGGCGCCTGTGGTGGAGGGGCTGCTGGCTAAAGGCCTGGCTTCCCCCAGCGCTCCCTGGCTCCAGCCTTCACTCCTCCTGAAGTATTCCTCCTACACGCCACAGTTCTCCTGTCCCATGGCCTAGACTCAGAAGAAATTAAATATACACGCAGGAAGATATAGTTAAGCTGCGTATTTTTATATCTTCTACGCATTCACCGCCCCAAATAGAATTATTGGGTGTGCTAAAGGTAGACAGCAGCAATTTGTTATTCTCAGGCAAAGACATTTGAAAAAATAGACCAGAAAAACAGACTTCCATGGCCTTTTGTTACAAAGGTGAGCCAAGATTGCTGAGGAACACGGGGTGCCCTCATCTCTTGGGGGCACTCTCCCAGGCTGCTGACCTCACTTGGCCGGCAGGGGGCAGAGAAGGCTCACAGGAGATCGAGGCAGGTGCTGGTACCTCCTGGGAAAAGTCCTGCCAGCCCCTCTCCCCCCTGCAAATCCTGGGGGCCCTCCACCAAGCCCCCACATGCTCTTCCACCACAGCATCATTTTCAGGTCCCAGCTAAAAGTGTGACGCCAGGTGTGACATGGCTGGGGCATCAAACTGGTGATGAGGGGGCAGACGGAAATGGGACCTTTTCATTGCTTTATCTGTCAATTTTAGACTAGGAAATAAAGAAATCCTGGCAAACAACTGAGTCTGCAAAGCAACTTACATCTGGGAGATGGGACCCTGAACTTCAGGGGAGAGTGAATTCTGGCAGGGATGCAAGAACAATGTGGTCTCAGATCCCTAATCCCACTCACCCAGGGACAGGCAAAGCCCCCCACCCTCTGACCTCCTCTCTTCTCCACTAAAAGGAAATGGTAGAGACCTAAATTAAGCAAGGCAATGGCTCAAATTATGGGGTTAAGGCGAGGGACTAAAAAAGATCGTATTTTAGGTCTCTCAAGTACAAATTTACTTTTCATGCAAAAAGTAAACAGCGTGCTTCCTGCCTGGCTGGCCTGCTCTGACTTCGGGAGTGAGGCGAAGTGGCAGGATCGGGCCTAGCCTCTCGTTCCTGGCACAAGTCCTGGAAGGTCCTGAGGTCAGTTCCTCCTGAAATCCAGAGGCCACGCCGCCTGACACGGAAGAGATGGAGATGTGCTTGCTCCAGCTGGTGTCCATGCGGGCCCACTGTCCCCAGAGAAACAGGCATGCACATGATGAATTCAACCACCCCAGGGTGCCAGGTTCCAAGGCTCCCTGCAACCCAGAACCACATACAGAAGTTGGCAATGGCCCTTCGATGAGCTGAGCAGTTTGAAGCTTGTCAAAGGGGAGGTGAGGAGAGGATGCAAGTCAGTGACTCTGTTCCATCTGGACATGATTGGCAGCTCCTTACCCTGAGACGGCCGAGGGGGCCAGAACTCAGGGACAGGGGAGCGGGGGTTGTGTATGTGCATAGAGCATCCTCATCCAACTCCAGGCTGCTGGGGTTCCAGGTCAGGGTGGGAGGGCGGAGCACTGGATGCTGCTCTGGCCCCTGCCCCAGTGCTTTAGGGACCCTAGCATGGGTGATAAATGGGATCCAACGTGGTAGGGAACTGGGAGAGGGGAAAGATGATGGAACCCTGATTAGCAGCAAAAGTGGCAGCAGTGAGCAGACACCGCAGGGCCTCAGCACAGCGGTCTCTGATTAGACAAAAGAACAACCGAGTCCGAGAATGGCAGGGAGGGAGATGAAATGGCACGAGGCGACTATGAGGCCCTCGGCACTTTGCTGTAAAAATGCATGAATTTAAACCTAATCAAGACAGCAGTTGCGGGTCAGCAGAAACCCTGCGCCTCTAGCTTTTCCCTCTAGAGGGCGCTATGACCCCAAATGATAAAAACCCAGGGTTGCAGCTTGCAGGGGGCTCTAAAGAAGATACCAGAAGGTACCAGTGTAAACATTCAGAACATGCCCAGAGAGGGGCAGCAGCCGCCTGCCACCCAGGGAGACAGTTTGCGAGGTGCCAATCAGGTAAAGGAAAAAAGGTCACTCCATTTCTGAGGGAGCCCAGGAAGTATCACAAAGGGGAGTGAGAGGTTTTCAAGATTTCTGGGCTCTGCCACTTAGGTCAGAATTGCTGCTGTGGAGGCATCTTGATGACTCAAAGGCAGGTGGCTGGCCCCTGGCTCTGCCAGTCCAGCGGGGGCGGGATGAAGGCAGTGGCTGGGGACTGGCGCAACTGTAGATGGTAATCCTCCCAGCAGGGGACCGCAGGGGTCCTCTGGGTGCATGGGCGGGCGGCGACCCCAGCTTCACAGATGACTGGGGCCTGGCCCGGTGCTCCCTCCCCTCTGTGGGCTGAGGAGCCACAGTGAGAGCAGAGGCTGGCTCAGGGAGGAGTGGGGAGATGACAGTTTCCCAAGAAGCCACCTGGCTCCAGATGCCTGGCAAGTTCTGGGTTAAGGTGACTCTGCAGCCGGTGCCTCACCCCGCCCTCTTATGTCCCGAAGGGGCTGCTGGATGCACACACCTCTGCGAGGCCCCTGCTGAGTGTCTGTGGGCAGCAAACACCCATCCTGGGCCTGCCTGCCTGAAGCCTCGGCATCTGGCATCAGAGTAGCTCCTGCTCGTCGTCCTCGGAGCCGGAGGGGCCCTGGCGCACCTCCTCGTACCACTTGTTGGTTAGAGTTTTCATCTGGATGCGCCCGTGGTGCAGGTCCTGGGTGGAGAGACAAAACCAAGCTATCAGTGTGTCAAGGGGAGGGCCGAGGAAGGGAGGGGAGGCAGCTGGGTGTCTTGTGTGGGGTGTCTGGGGAAGAGGTGGGAGGGCAGGGTGATGGCCACAGCAACTTCAGTTTCAACTGAACAAACTGAGCTGCGGTTGTTCTTTGTGGAGATCACGGGAGGCCTCATTCAGAAAGGAGGTAGCATGGCATAAAGGTAAAAACATGGCCTCTGGAGTCAGACACACTTGGCTCCGTTCCCAGTTTTGCCCGTATTGGCTGTGACCTTCTGGGGTTACTGCACCCCATTAAGCCCCCATCTCCTCAGCTGTCAAGGAGACAGCCACATCCACTGCACAGGATGCTGGAGAAGGAAGCGGTTGTGGTCACGGTCACTGGAGCTGCCTGGCTCCTGGAAGAGTGCACACGCCGCCAGCTATCAGGTCTGCCCAAGAGTGGAAAACAGGCTTGCTCAGAAAGAGAGGGGGCAGCAGTGGGAACAGCCCCACCCTGACCCAAGGCCTCCAACTACCGAGAGGCCAGAAGTGCCCTGAGGGACAGAACCAGAGCCTTGAGCCTGGGCCACCCTGGGCCACAGCCTGAGGCCCTGGTATGTTGGAAATTCCTCAGCTCCGATTAACTAGTTGGTCGATACCCTGAGTCTATCATCCAGGAAAACCAAACCCTGTGTTAACAAGTCTATTATTACCCTCGCACTAAATGTGGCAGTGAAGGAAAAACAGCAGATGCCGAGTTCCACAAGCACGCCCAGCCTCCAGACCAGGAGGCGGCGGCCTGGCGGGCCCACGTGAGTCTTCCTGCCTCCCCTCTCTTCCTCCACCCGACCCTGAGCCACTGCAGGTCCTGAAGGAGGCAGGCAAGAGACCCCAGAGAATGTGGCCTGGCCGGTGTCCCACCTCCTGTGTCAGCCTCCGAGTGAAGAAGGGGTTCAGGTACTTGGCGTCCAGCCACATGAAGCCTTTGAGATCCTGCCGCCTGATGTAGTGGGCCTCATACTCCTCCTCCGTGAGCTCCGACAGGTGCTCCGACTCCACAGTGTTGCCCTGAGCGGGGAGGAAAGGTGGCCTAATGGCCATCAGCTGACACCATCGGAGGCATCTCCTGGAAGCCCCACCACCCCCCAGGCTGCCAGTGTCCCCAACCCTAACTCCACTTGACCATCAGTGCAGGGTGACGGTGGGCAGCAGACGGCCTCCTGGAAGCCTGCAGGGAGGCAGGAAGGTTCATCAGGGCACGATGGATGCCCAGGACCCCAGCTAGGACAGCTGAATCAAAAGGACCAGGACGGGCTGGGGCTTGGTTTTTAAGCTTTTAGGGTGACTCCTCATGCAACCAGGACTGGAACTGCTGTTCTGGGCTTTTCATTACCAGCAAATTGCACAGGGAGAAAAAGTCTCTTTGCCTGTGGCTCCAATAGCTAGGACTCCACTGTGGGTAGGCGTTTCCCAATCAAGCCAGGAGAGGGACACATCCTGTAGGAATTGGGGAGGGATGAAGAAAAGGGCCCCATGTGGAGGAGAGGGCCGGAGGTGAAGAGGCGGGGCTCGGGTCACTGTGGATGTCCGGCACTCCCCACAGGGAGGAAAAGCAGACAGGCTCTGAGTGCAGTGGCCTGCTCTGCTGGAGGAGCCTCGGTAAGGCCATAGTGAAGTGTGCTCTGCAGCTTCACTGCAGGTGGTGGGGGAGGGGCAGGTGCAGGGAGGGGAGAGGATGGCAGGGGAGGGGAGGGCATTTAGATGCTGTGAACAGTGCTTGTCAAGCACTGGTCTGCATCAGAATCTAACTGGGGTGGGGGTGGGCTTGTGAAACCACAAAATAGTGGGCCCACCAGAGCCACCTGCAGAGCTGCTCAGTCAGTAGGTCTGAGTGGGCTTGGGAATGCTCCCAAGTGATGCTGCTGGTCTGGGGACCCCATTTTGAGGACTGTTGATCAGTGAGGTGGTGAAGAGCGCAGGCTCGAGAGTCTGTGCCCGCAGCTGTGTGATCTGATTCTCTTGATGCCTCAGCATTCTCATCTGCAAAATGGGTATAATGAAAGCACTAGTTTCTGGCAGGCTATTGGGATAATCTGAGATAGTCCAAGGAAAACACAAGCACTGACTGCCACAGAAAACATTCCAGAAACTCAGCAGTTCATCCTCAGAGGAGCTGTCCTGTTTCTGCTAGGACTGTGCTTCGCCAAGCGTATTCACAGGATCAGAGGCAGCAGTACCACCTGGTGACTTTTTAGAAATGCAAATTCTTAGTCTGGGCCACATGGTGAGACCCTGTCTCTACTAAAAATAATAAAAAAATTAGCTGGGTAGGGTTGTGCCTGTCTGGAGTCCCAGCTGCTTTAGAGGCTGAGGTGGGAGGATCGCTTGAGCCCAAGAGGTCAGGGCTGCAGTGAGCCATGATCGCGTCACTGCACTTCAGCCTGCGCGACAGCGTGAGACCCTGTCTCAAAAATAAACAGATAAATAAGAAGAAATAAGAAGAAACACAACTTCTTTCAGACCCCACGCCAGACCTATGAGATGCTGGTGTGGGACCCAGCAGCCTGTGTGTACCAAGTCCCCCACTGATTCTGATACCCAGAAAGGCCTGAGCTAGAGCTTTTGTGAAAAACAAGAAAGTTGGTAGATATGAGATGGGGGCAAAGGGCCTCTTAGGGTGATGAAAGTTCTGCAGAGCCAGGCCTGACGGCCATCTGGAAACTCTTCCCAGACACACTGCACTGGGTGAAGGGCCCAGCATGGAGACGGGAGGCCATGGTCTTGCCAGCGCTAACGCCAGTGCTAGCAGTGGACGGCTACTTGAGGACTCATGGGCCTCTGATGACTGATTAAAGTGACTGAGGCGTAGAATACAGGAACTAGAAAGAGGCACGGTGGTTGGCGGGGGATGCAGGAGGGTGGGCTGGAGCCCAGAGCAGCCTCTCCTTCGGTCAGAGGGCCTGGCTTCGCGCAGGGGTCCTGAGGATGAAGACAGGGCGGAAGCAGCCTGGTGGCAGGGGCGGTGGCTTGCAGGTAGAAGAGGTGGACAGGCCGCAGAGCTTCAGTTCTCCCTACAGCTAGGGCCTGGGGACCTCCAGCCCCACACCATGTCTGTCCCTGAGGGAAGGTACCCCTCTCATGGCCCTCACAGGCACTGCAAGCCGTCCTCCCCGCCTCAGGCCCCCAGCAGGTGGTTTTTAGTAAATGCTGGAAAATGACAGGATTTTAAAACCTTCAAACCTGGGTCCTGACAGGTGTTTCAGCTGCTGGCAGTGCAGAAGCACTGCTGGGAGAATATGGCACAGGCCCAGACTCCTGCGGTGCCCCATGGAGCTTCAAAGAAGGAGCAGATGGGGTCTCCCACAGCCTCCCCGGCTGCGGCAGGTCACGGCCACCAGACACCCCCATCCCAAGAGCCATGCTTTAGAACTCAAGTTCCGTCACAGCCTTCTCAGGGGGAACAACTGGTGTGTGTGCGTGTGTGGTACGTGCGTAAAGTGTGTATGTGGAGGTGCTGGGTGTCCTCAAAGCAAGGCTCATCTCCCCACTTCCTGACAGTTGGGGCCACCAGCTGTGCAGCAGGCCAGCCCCCTGACCCACCCCACAGGCACGTGGTACTGACCATCTTCTCCGTCTTGCTGAGGTTGACGTCCTTCTTGTTCCTGCGGCGAGCCTTGGCATCCTCGATGTCCATGAGGCGGATGAGGGGCATGGTGCTGCCGCCCAGCAGCAGGATGGTGAAGAGCACGATGACGATGGTGGTGGTGCCAATGAGCTGCCGCTTCTCCATGGGCTCCAGGTCCAGGTGCAGGCTCAGGGCATAGGGGATGGCCCCCCGCAGGCCTGGGGGGCGGCGAACAAAGTGAGAAGACACAGAGAGGAGGCAGCAGCTTCATGGGCTGGCTTCCCTGGAAATCTGGCCGGCCCAGCACTGCGACCAGCAACTATTCTAATGGCCCCACTGAAGAGCGTGTGCTCACCCTGTGAGGCTTTGAGGTGAAAAGTGCAGGCAGCAGAGATGTGGGGACCACAGACTCACCCCTATGCCCACTTGGGCAGATCAATGAGATGCCCTGCCCCAGCCACAGAGCCCCACGTGCAGGTGCAGGAGGACTTATCAAGGATGACGCCCGTGTCTTAGAAACTGCAGGACAGCTGCTGTGGGCCAAGCCCTCTGGTGCATGCGCCAGGCCCGGGCAGGTGCTCGGCGTGCAGAGCCTCGCTGGATCTTCACAGGAATCCTCACCGAGCAGTGCTACTCTCGTCCAAAACACACAGATGAGGGACTGACGCCAAGAGCAGCATGTCCCGCCCGGGGCCACTCAGCTAATCCCCAGAACAGCACAGGATGCAATGTGTCCGGTACCCCTCGTATCTCGAGATGCTGCCCCTGTGGAGGCCCCTGGTGGCACTGATAGGGCTCTGGGATGCTTAGGTGGTACTGAGAGGCTGGCTGGTCCCCTATGAGACTACTAGGGCATGACTGAGGGGCATGGACTGAGCTGGGAAACAGCACTTTCCTCTGTAAGAAGCTTCCTGGCTTCCTTGGCACCATATGGAGGGGACAGGCAGTCCTAGCCCTGCTCTTGGGGAGCTCCCAGAGCAGCTGGGAGGAGACACACAAATGAGGGCTGTGAAATGGTACCCGGAAGAGATGGGCAGGGTAGGGGAGCGCAGACAGGAAGGCAGGAAGCTTTCAACATGATGGGGCAGGACAGCCAGACTGCTGCAGGCAAGACCCAGATGGGGAAATGGCGGGACAGGAGCACAGGGCGCAGAATGCAGAGACATGGTGAGGTAAGGGTGTGTACCCAGCAAGTGCTTGGTACCAGCTAACCAGGCCACGAGGCAATTCAAAGTAGGATTTCTTGGGCAAGGGGGATGCAAAGGCATAGGTATGGCAGCATCTCCATGGCATCCAAACAGGCAGCTGGCAACAAGAGTGGGGATCCTGAGGGAGGTCTGGGTTCTCGGGAACAGCTTTGGGACTAGATGGAAGTGAAGGCCAGTGGACAGGTGAGCGCACTCAGTGAAGTGCAGAACACACGAATAGAATCAGGGCTGGGGCCAAGTCCCGAGGAAGCTGCTATGTGAGGGGTCGGTGAAGGGGGATGAGCCTGAGGAGACGCCAAAGAAGAGAAACCAGGAGCAAGGCCCGGAGGCCACAGAAGAGGGTGAAGCAGTCCTTGTCAGAAGGCAGAGGCGGTGGGAAAGAGGTGGGCTAAGAAGGGGGCGGACCCTTCTCCCTCCCCTCCAGGTCTGGCTGCGGGAAGTCACTGGTGACCTGACAAGGCCAATTCCAGCCCTGTGGGCAGGCGGTGAAGAACTGGAGAAAATGAGCGAGGACAGCTCATTCACAGGCGTCTGGCCATGGCGAAAGAGGCTGGGACGCAGCTGCAGGGGACGTGAGGAGGAACTCTGGTTAAAGATGCTGGTGTTTTGTGGGGAGGAGGAGAAACTGATTGCTTAAATGATGATGGGAGGGGCTGGTAGCAGAGGCTTGTTCAGTGCTCCTTGCTGAGAATCCAGGAAAGCCCAGATGGAAAGCCACGGAGGGAGAGCCCGGGAGAGAACAGGAGCCGACAGCCCTCGCCATTTCAAATACACTTCAGCCTTCCCCGCAAAGCTCTCTTATCCTCATGCCCCTCCCAAATAGCTCACATCACTTCAAAAAACCTCTGACACACTTCTGCAACCACTTTACAAAGTAGTTGGCCTCATTGGCAAAAAGAGATTAGGAAAAAAATGAGTTTTTCTCACCATATATAAATGCATACATATATATACACATAGGTACATATATATGAAACATATACATTTTTAAACATGGCCTTTTGAAAGAACAGAAATCTGAGACAAACTTACAGATATGCCTTTGGATAGAGAACATCATAAAGTGTGTTGCTATAACCCAGCCCACACGGAAAACACTTTAATTATAATATTTAAGCAAGAAAGCATAAAGAACAGTATGTATTGCTCAAAAATAAAGATGACTATGGATCCAGTTCTTTAGAAGCAAAGATTTAGGAAATCATTTCCATCCTTTAAACAGTGATTAAATAGCAACTGAAACATTCAAATTAAACTACCAGAACTTTGTGACTAAAAGGAAAAATATCCAAAACTAACATAAGGTATAAAATAGTTTCTACTTTCACCTTTTCTACCTTGAGTCCATCATGACTTCAGCCTAGGACACGGCCTAGAAAACCCACAGGGAGGCGCTGAACCATGCCCAACTGTGCCCTGGACAGCACTGTCCTGTCAAGGAGAGAGTGGCAGAAATCCTGGCTCTGCCTCCAGTGGTCATGTGACCTTGCGCATGTCCTTTGCCCTCTTCCAACCAAGCCTCGCCCACTTCACAGCACCATGGTGAGGGGCGCCATGTGGGCTGCAGAGGGTGCCGCTAAACAGGAGTGTTGATTACTTGCGGCTTATGAGCAAATGCCTTTGCCAAGGGTGCTAGCAGAGAACTACGGCTCTCCCCACATGGGGCGTGCTTCTAACAGGTATTTCCCACCCTGTTTATTCAAGATTTGACTTACCACTAAACCACATGATGAACATCATCTTTGGTGTGATTTTATGATCCCGGAAGAAATTCAGGAGGTAGGAAAGAGGGAAAATGTTTACCGCTCTGCCAAACAGTACAAGCACCTGTTGACAGCAACAAATTAAGTCTTAGGTGAAAACGTCTGGTTCTTGAAGCGGAAGCTTCTCGAAGCTGATGCAGACTGTGTAATACATCATGTACAAATGCAGCATTTTCCTCAGCCATAAAAGACACGAGCAACACCATGCTTGTCAGAGACCCAGCATGGGCGTGCTGCTGGAGCTTCAGGTTCTATGCATCTAAGAAAGGATAAAGCTTTGTACATTACCTTTCTCAGTAGTCAGAAAAGAGAGGACTGATGAGGTATCGGGAAGGACTTCAGTAATGACAGCAGAACAAAACTGAATGCCAAGAGGCTGTACAGACGTATTCACGGATTAATTTAAGGGCAACCTGACTCCAAAGGTGCCCCCTTGGGACAGGCCTGCATTGATCATTCCAGCCCTAGGGGGATAGACAGGGTGTTTCTGCCTCTCCCTCGGGGAAAGGAGGGGAGCAATGAAGGACCTACCCACACATGGAAATGCTGCTCTCTGAGCAAGAGGAACGCAGAGGTAGGTCTACAAGGAGGCCACATGCCCTGGCTTAGCCAGACAGCTGCTTGCTGTGGCTTTTGGTTCCTTTCCATCTCCAAAGGCATGTTAATCTTGGCAAAGTACAGCTTTATGTAAAGTTTACATCTTTTTTTTTTTAAAACAAGGTCTCGCTCTATCTCCCAGGCTAGAGTGCAGTGGTGCGATTGCGGCTCACTGCAACTTCAACCGCCTGGACTCAAATAATCCTCCCACCTTAACCTCCTAAGTAACCATAACTACAGACATGCACCACCATGCCTAATTTTTTTAAATTTTTAATTAAAGATGAGGTCTTGCTATGTTGCCCAGGCTGGTTTCAAACTCCTGGTCTCAAGCAATCCTCCTGCCTTGGCCTCCCAAAGTGCTAGGATTACAGGTATGAGCCATTGCATCCAGCCTAAAGTTTAAATCTTATCTAAGTGGATTCTTAGGACTATTACTTTACTTTCATTTTATTCATCTTGGTTCTCACCATAACTACTTGAAAATATGATAAAGACATATATAGTACATTCTTTAGGCTTTAAGTTTGTTCCTTTAACAAGCATGAATTTGAGAGTAATTTTTTTTTGAGATGGAATGCAGTGGTGTGATCTTGGCTCACTGCAACCTCCACGCCCACCCCCCGAGTTCAAGCAATTCTCCTGCCTTAGCCTCCCTAGTGGTTGGGATTACAGCAGTGTGCTACGACACCCAGCTAATTTTTGTGTTTTTGGTAGAGATCGGGTTTCGCCATGTTGGCCAGGCTGGTCTCAAACTTTTGACCTCAAGTGATCTGCCCACCTCAGCCTCCCAAAGTGCTGGGATTATAGGCATGAGCCACCATGCCTGGCCAAGAATAACTTTCCAATCATCAAACATTTCTATGCCAGACAACATGCTAATCATTTTACATGCATTATCCTGCTAAATTTCAATCCTTGCAAAGCTCTTATAAAGTAGGTATTATTGTCTCCAGTTTATAGACAAGGAAACTGAGGTATAGAGAGATGACGTAATTGGTCCAAGTTGACAAGGCAGGACGTAAAGTAATGGATCTAAGCCTCAAATCTGGATTAGACCCCAAAGCCCATGCTCTTGACCACTAAGCCGAGTTTAAAGGGCAGGAACTGTAACCCATCTGAATATCACAGGCCATCTCCACTAGCCGCAGGGCTAGGCTGGGCCTAACTGCTTAGAGAAAACGGAGTTGTCATCTAGGGCATCCTCTCATTTTCTTCCCAACCTGTGGCTGACACAGTCACTTCCCTGTTTCACCCACTGAAATCCAATCTTCCATGCCTACACTTGTGTTTCAGGTTTGATCAAATGTGTCCCCTTTCACCCAGTGGCTACATTAAAGGCTACTATATATATATATATATATATATATATATATATATATACACAGAGTTTTGCTTTTCGCTCAGGCTGGAGTGTAATGGCACAATCTCAGCTCACTGCAATCTCTACCTCCTGGGTTGAAGCGATTCTCCTGCCTCTGCCTCCCGAGTAGCTGGAATTACAGGCACCCACCACCACACCCAGCTAGTTTTGTATTTTTAGTAGAGATGGGGTTTCACCATGTTGGCCAGGCTGGTCTCAAACTCCTGACCTCTGGTGATCTGCTCGCCTCGGCCTCCCAAAGTGCTGGTATTATAGGCGTGAGCCACCGTGCCCGGCCTAGGCTATTATACTTTCTGTAAAGGACTTTTGCTGGTTTTCTCTTGGCCTGAAACCTGATGAGTTTGGAGGACGAATAACAGTGACCAAGAGCAACTAGCCCTTGCTGGCTGAGAGGGAGAAGTGCCCAGGATGTAAGAGAATATCTTTTTTTCTTAGGCTTCCTCATCTTTTCTCAGTCTCAGTTTTCCCATACACTTGAGTACAAGTTTGTACAAAAAAAAAAGTTTCCTAATAGCTATGTTTTATTAAGTGGAGTTGGCAACAAAAGTTATCTAAAGATAAATTATGATAATTCAACAATAAGGTGTGGTGTTTTTTTTGTTTTTTTTTTTTGTTTTTTTTTGATACGGAGTCTTGCTCTGTCACCAGGCTGGAGTGCAGTGGCGCGATCTCAGCTCACTGCAACCTCTGCCTCCTGGGTTCAAGCGATTCTCTTGCCTCAGCCTCCCAGATAGCTGGGACTACAGGTGTGTGCCACCACGCTGAGGTAATTTTTGTATTTTCAGTAGGGATGGGTTTTCATCATGTTGGCCAGGATGCTCTTGATATCCTGACTTCCTGATCTACCTGCCTCAGCCTCCCAAAGTTCTGGGATTACAGGCATGAGGCACCATGCCTGGCTTCTTTCTTTCATTCTTTATTTATTTTTTTCTTTTTTTTTTTTAAAGACGGGGTTTCACCATGTTGGTCAGGCTGGTCTTGAACTCCCAACCTCAAGTGATCTGCCCACCTTGGCCTCCAAAGTGCTTGGATTACAGGCATGAGCCACCACGCCCAGCCATTTTTTAAACAGTGTCTCACTTTTGTCGCCCAGGCTGGAGTGCAGTGGCACGATCTCAGCTCACTGCAACTTCCATCTCCCGGGTTCAAGCGATTCTCCTGCCTCAGCCTTCCAAGTAGCTGGGATTACAGGCATGCGCCGCTGCACCTGGCTAATTTTTGTATTTTTAGTAGAGACAGGGTTTTGCCATGTTGTCCAGGCTGTAAGGTGTGCTTCTTAAGTGCCTTAAATTATCAGAGGATCTAAAAAGTAGTCAACAAAACCAAATCAGGAATTACAGGATGAATCTGCAGTAGTGCTTATGGAAGATGAATTCCTGCTGAAGGAACAGAGACATAAGAAAGAACAGACTGCTAAATGTCCAAGCGTTAGAAGTCATTAATGTCACTTTGATCACGACTGAGGGACCTAGACCTTTCTTTAAAACACCAGACACTTACTTTTCCTCACTCCATTCCCAAAAGTAATTTTGTTCTGCTGAAAATGATGAAGCTTATCTTTTCCTTTTCTAAAGGTATATTTGTTGCCAACTGCCACAACCAGTCCAATTATAACACTGTTTCCCAAACCTTTTTTTTTTAAGTTCTTAAATTTTTATTTTTTAGAGATGGAGTCTCACTCCGTCACCGAGGCTGGAGTGCAGTGGCACAATCAGCCCTTACTACAGCCTCAAACTCCTGGGCTCAAGCGATCCTCCTGCCTCAGCCTCCCATGCAGCTGGGACTATAGATGCACCACTGTGCCCGGCTTGTTACCCAAATCTTCCTTTTTTTAAATTGTTTTTAATTTTTTAGAAATGGGCTCTCGCCATGTTGCCCAAGCTGGTCTCAAACTCCTGGGCTCCGCGATCCTCCTGTCTCAGCCTCCCAAAGTGTTGGCATTACAGGCAAGAGCCAGCACGCCAAGCCCCCAAATCCTCTTAGTTGTTAGCATCATCTAGGATAACTCCTCTGGATGACTCTCCAGGTGAGGTAAGGGATTGGTAATCTTTAAACAAATGTCCAAGGGCACACTTATAAATAGAAAAATTTGAAGAAAAATTTGAAGAAAACTGCATTAACAAGTACATAATAAATTATCCAGAAAAAGTAGAAAAGAGAAACCCCCAGCTCTATAACCACTGTGAACATGTGGCTGTATTTTCTTTACATATTTTCTTTCTTCTATGCATAATATGTTTATATGATTATGATCAATTACATATTCAATTTTGAAATCTGCTTTTACCTCCTCACACAAAAACATATAAACCAGACCATAATATTCAAAGCCATTAATAATCTTAAAAAACAAGCAAAAGTCCTTTACGGGGATATTTATTCACTTAATTCCACCCCTGTCCCCTTACCGTATGTTTGTGATTTTAACAAAAGCAACTTTAAACAAAAGAGTGTCTATGCAGCTGTTGACTCTGAACAGTTAACAGTTACACAAGTGAATCCAGAACATGTGGTTACTGATCTACAAATAAGCTATTAAATAAAAAAAAAAAAAGGAAAATACTTACTATGCACCAGATGACAAAGGAAATTTCAAACTTGTGAGGAAAACTAAAAATGGACAGGCCAAGAAATGCAAACACACATGTTTCTGAAACAAACCAAAGAATGGATTACTCAACCCCCATTATTTCATTCCAATATGGTACTAAATTGTTAAGCAAGTATTCACAGTCAGAATCCAATACAACACTTTCCGTATTTTCTTGCAAATCCTGGGCGAGTATCTTGGTCAAACTTGTGCTTAAACTCTCTCATTCTTTTCTTTGTGTGTGTGTGTGTGTGTGTGTGTGCATGTGTGTGCGCACACACTATGGTTTTTATTCCTTTAGTTCTCAAATTCTTTTCTATTACACAAGCAACATGTCCCTGGTATTCAGAAATCTCCTAATGTAATCTAGTCAACTGTCAAATACTTCTGCAAATAAACACAAACCCACCCAGGGAAGATGATAAACACATGAATCTGTCAATCTGCTGAACACTGTCATTAGCCAGGGTCCCAACTGTGACAAAGTGGCAAAAATTCAGAGCAAATGACTGCAGGCGCCACAGGACAAATGTGAAGGGGCCTTTGGTTAACTTCCACATGATTAGCTTAATAGATTTAATGCTGTCACAAGGTTTAGTACACAGCTCACACCCAGCAGGATTTGCAGAGTGAGACGCAATGGTAACTTTTGGCTCCATTCTGCAAGCCAAAGAGAGCCCAATATTTACTCTCTGTCACACAAACTTGTATATTTTAAGAAAAAGTACCTTATAAATTTCTAACACTAGGCTCTCTGCTTAAACTGTGATGTTCCTCAGAATAGCATAATGACTAGAGAGATTAAAACTGTATTTTAAAATAGTTGATCATAAACAGCAAGGCTATTTTACATTCCAGCAATGTTTTTCCTTTGAATGGTACCCAAGTTTAAAACAAGTCCACAGGCTAGACAGTTTAATCACCCTTCCCTTTGAAACTTTTTCTTATCTCATATTTGTGTGATCTTTCCAAATGAGCACATTTAGAAGACATTCAGATCTAGTGAATGCTCTTCCCTGGCAGCATCAACTCCAGGACCTGGATACATCATGATTAACCAAAGACCCTTCACATTTGCCATGTGGCATCTGCAGTTGTTTGCCCTGAATTTTTGCCACTTTGCCACAGTTGGGACCCTTGCTAATGACAGCATTCAGCAAACAGAGAGACTTGTGTTTTTTATCTTCCCTGGGCGGGATAGTGTTTATTTGCAAAAGTATTTGACAGTTTTTCTGTCAAATTTGACAAACTGCCAAAATTTAACAATTTTTCTAATGACCAGTCCTCTATGAATGGATGTTTAGACTGTTTCTATTTCTGAGAGGGTCAACAAACACCCCAGTACACAGGCTAAATACCACATGGTGGAACTGCTGGGCCAAAGAGCACGTGCCTTTCAAATTCAGACAGACGTGGCAAATGATTCTCCAGAAAAGATGCCATCGGTGTCCCATCTACCAGGCCTGTGTCCCACACACTAATGCCAGAAGTGGGTATTATCAAACTTAACATTTGCCAACCTGATGGTACAAAATAGAATCTTTTTGGATGGATGTTTTGCTTTATGTTTCTTTAATTGGGAGGGTCAGGGTCAGAATCTGTAGCCCTGGCTTTCTGAGAGAGGTGCTATAAAAATAATACCCATTGGCCAGGAATAGAGAGACCTGCCTTGCATACCCATCTCTTGGCCTTGAGACCATGGGCAGGTCAGCTGACCACTTCTCACCTGAGCCTCCTTATCTGTCAAAGTCTCTGCCTGGCCTGCTCCTGCCTCCTAGCATGCTAACAGTGTGGAAGTGGCAATTAAAAATGAGATAAGCCCCACCACCACCCCGCCCCCCTGCCAAAAAAATGTCAGGGGTAACTTTGATGACAGCTAGGGCACAGCTACTTGGGGCCAGCTTAAAGGGACATGGTGAGGGTTGTTCCTCCACTCCAACCACTTCCAAGTATAATGTTGTGAGGGAGATACATGGGTATGTCTGAGCGTGCAGGGAACAAGAGCTCAAACAAACTGCTTAAAGAAAAAGCCATAGTGAGCTTCTCGGCCTGTTGGCTAAGATCAAGAAAAAGCCATCATGGCTTATTCCAGCCCAACAAATGACACCTCTACTGCAGACTGTCCCTGAGTGATGTACCTCATGCTGCTCTTGTGAACAAAGGATTCTGTGGACAAGTTTGGCAAATGCTACAACTATATCCGCTGTTAAGAATTTTACAATGCCCAATTGCTGAAAAGCAATTCATAAATGTTAACTTTTATTTAACGCAGAATTTCCTAAACTCTTGTTTGACCACAAAAGCTTTATCGTTTTTTCTCCTTCTTTCTTCTTCTTTCTTTCTAAAGATCATAGTCTACTGCAGCCTTGAACTCCTGGGCTCAAGTGATCCTCTCACCTTAGCCTCTTAAGCAGCTGGGATTACAGGTATGAGCCCCATGTCTTGCTTGACTATGGAGCCATTTTCATCTAACCATCCTTATTATTATTTCCAAAGAATACGTTTTTGGAAATGTCACATTAATACATTAAAAATGCATGTCTCAAATGTTCATAATTAGTTCTATTTTTGGTCTTTATACTGTAGGCACCAGATGTCCATGTATTAGGTGTTTGGTTTACTTTATGAAATTTCAGAGCCAGAGGAACAAACAAAAGATAAGGGAGTATGGGATCTGGCTCTGAGGAATTGATGCCCTGCTGCCAGGAAAAGTCTCAGCTGACTTCTAAAACAGCATAGGGAAGAAAGATCAGCGCCGGGTAGGCCTGCGCACGGCCACACAGAGGCAGAACTCACCACACAAGAAGGCCACAGTGCGGAGGGTCTGCTGCATGAGGATCTGGGTGACTGGGGAGAGGTTATGGTGTGTGTAGTGGGACATCACGATGCCTGAGAACAGGATGGCCATGATGCCTAGAGAGGGAAAGAACAGAACAGAAAAGCACCTGCCATGTGATCTCCAACTCAGATCTCACAATTCCTGCAAATCCCTGGGGCCTAGAGCTTTAGGCATTTTTAGAAAAAGGAATATAAACCTAAATTACAATTTAAAAAAAAAAGAAAAGAAAAAAAGAAAAAGGAATATAAATGAATACCTGAGGCCTCCCAAAGGCTTCAGAAAAAACACCATGGGCCCCTTTTCTCTGGCAGCCTCATTATTAGCTGGGTGATCTTGAGCCACATCATGTCCCCCGTCAGAGCCTCAGTTTTCTCTTCTGTACAGTGGGACTAATAGTACCCACTCACAGAACTGTTAGGTGGGTGAGCGAAAAGAAGCCACATAAAGTCCCCTTCAAAGCACCAGAGCCAAAGAGGTGTGGACTAACACTGATATCCAGGGATAGGACTGGCAGATGTGGAACCTGTGGGTACGGAGGGCTCACTGCACTGCATCTTTTTTTTTTTTTTTTTTGGAATGGAGTTTTGCTCTTGTTGCCCAGGCTAGAGTGCAATGGTGTGATCTTGACTCACTCCAACCTCTGACTCCCAGGTTCACGCAATTCTCCTGCCTTAGCCTCCTGAGGAGTTGGGACTACTATAGGAACACACTACCATGCCTGGCTAATTTTTTGTATTTTTAGTAGAGACGAGGTTTCACCATGTTGGCCATGCTGGTCCCAAACTCCTAACCTCAGGTGATCTGCCTGCCTCAGCCTCCCAAAGTGCTGGTATTACAGGAATGAGCCACCGTGCTGGCCAACTGCATCGTTTTATATAAGGGACTTGAGCACCTATGAGTTTTCTATCTGTGGGGCGTCCTAGAGCTGATCCTCCATGGATGCTGAGGGAGGACTGTATAAGAGGGGCAAGCGAACCACTCTGGGGGGCAGAAAAGGAGTCTAAGAATCTGTGTATGGAGAATGTGTGGATTTTTTTTTTTTTTTTGAGACAGGGTTTCACTCTATCACCCAGGCTGGAGTGTAATGGCGTGATCTCAGCTCATTGCAACCTTTGCCTCATGGGCTCAAGCAGTCCTCCCAACTCAGCCTCCCAAATAGCTGGGATCACAGGCACACACAAACACATCTGGCTAATTTTTTGTATAGACGAGGTTTTACTATGCTGCCCAGGCTAGTCTCAAACTCCTGAGCTCAGGCAATCCCCTCACCTCAGCAATCCACCTGCCTCAGCCTCCCAAAGTGCTGGTATTACAGGTGTGAGTCACTGCACCCGGCCAAATGTTTGGATTTTGATGGACTTTTAAAATACATTTCCTTAACTATGAATTTTCCTATAATCATGTACTACTGCTATTTAAAAAGTGATGCATGTTTTTCTTCAAAGCCCTGCATGACAGCGTCTCCAATGTTCAGTGTTTACGCAGGATTGGAGCCTCAACATTTGTCCACTGCCCTCAGTCACTCCTGGGGCACTCAGGTTTCTTCTCAGTATCTCTCTGTGTAGGCAGCAGAAAAGGGGCCTCTATTTCATGTAAGGAGGCTGAGATTGTTTTTAAAAGTCATCAAATAAGCTGCCAAGATATACTAATTCCGAGTGTGTGCGTGTGTGTGTGTGTGTGTGTGTATAAAAATCCCAATACTTACTTTAGTTTCTATTTCTTGCCATCTCAATAATGGCAATTGGCCTTTCATATATAGAATACTATTTTCTTAAATGAATTTTTATTTAAATAAGATAGAATAAATTATATGTATCTCTATGAAAAAAAACAAAACAAAATAGTCGGTGTGGTGGCACGTGCCTGTGGTGCCAGCTACTCAGGAGGTTGAGATGGAAGGATCACCTAAGCCTGGGGAGGTCAAGGCTGCAGTGAGTTGTGATTGTGCCACTGCACTCCAGCCTGGGCAACAGAGCATGATCCTGTCTCAAAAAATAAAATTAAACTAATAAACAGGATCCTATCACATATATGGTGCCTGTTACCAACAAAGTGATTTTTTTCAAGGGCTTCCAACTCTCTTGTCATGGTGCATCTAACAGAACCCCAGCTCCTTCCCAGGCCTACCGAGCCTGCGAGGCAGTGTCCTTGCCTGCTCTGTCCTGGCCGCACTGGTCTTCCTTCTCTTCCCAGAGCATGCCACACTCCCACACATCTATCTTCAGACCCTTGGCTCCTGCAGTTCCTGCTGCCAGAACTTCCTTCCCTAGAGCATCCCTGGGCTGGCTCCTGTCACCACACAGGTCTAGGCTCCAGGGCCACCTCCAAGAAAGACCTCCCTGGCTGCCTCAGCCCCAGTACATCCTCTACTGCATGCCACTCTCTGCCACATGGATTTGATTTCTCTTCTTGTCATTTCTTGCCACCTGGAATTATTGTATGGGTTTGCTTACATTCTGGCTGACTTTCTTCTGCAGGAAAAGGAACCTGATCTTGTATTGTTTATGACTGTAGCCCCAGTAGCAAGGATAGTTCTCAGCATAGGGTGGGCATTTAATAAATATTTCTTGAATGGGGAAGAAACTGATTTTTCAGCCAGGCGCAGTGGCTCACACCTGTAATCCCAGCACTTCAGGAGACCAAGGCAGGCAGATCATGAGGTCAAGAGATCGAAACCATCCTGGCCAACACGGTGAAACCTCGTCTCTACTACTAAAAAATACAAAAATTAGCTGGGTGTGGTGGTGCGCGCCTGTAGTCCAGCTACTCAGGAGGCTGAGGCAGGAGAATTGCTTGAACCTGGGAGGTGGAGGTTGCAGTGAGCCAAGGTCACGCCACTGCACTCCAGCTTGGCGCCTGGTGACACAGCGAGACTGTGTCTCAAGAAAAAAAGAAAGAAATTGATTTTTCAACTTACTTTAAAAAAATTTAACACTTTGTCAAATTCTTTCCATGGTAGTACAAACAGGTCAAGTTCATTTCTAAAGTAACTGCATAGGACTCCAAAGTGCAAATGGACTGGAATTTAATCGTTTCCATTACCGATGAACATTTAGTTCCTTCCAATTTTTCTCTTCCAAGCAGTGCTGCCAACGGAATTCCTTAGATATCAATGCATAAGAGCACTGCAGTGTACATTCCATCTTTGGCCAACATCAAGCCAAATATCTTAAGAAAGCATTATGTCATGATTAATCTTGCAAACTCATCCTTTAAGCCCAAAGTCCCTTCCTCTGTGACTCGCCTTGACAGAGTATCACTGTTCCATCCCCTGCAAGTCCAGTGTTTGCTAACCGCTCTGCCTAAGTGAGGTCTATTCATCTCTGAATCTTTAGTGTCAGAGGCCAAAGTGGCCCTCAAAACTGGCTTGACTGAACAATAAAAATAGTTAACATGGATACAATTAGAACGAATATTCTGAGAATAGCTAACACTTGCTGAGTAATAATTAGGGAGACTATTTGATTTGCTGTGGATACCAGGACATTTTTTAGAATAAAAGGGGATAGACCGGGCGTGGTGGCTCGCGCCTGTAATCCCAGCACTTTGGGAGGCTGAGGCGGGCAGATCACGAGGTCAAGAGATTGAGACCATCCTGGCCAACATGGTGAAACCCCGTCTCTACTAAAAATACAAAAAAATTAGCTGGTCCTGGTGGCGCGCGCCTGTGGTCCCAGCTATTGGGGAGGCTGAGGCAGGAGAATTGCTTGAACCCGGGAGGCGGAGGTTGCAATGAGCCCAGGTTGCACCACTGCACTCCAGCCTGGCGCCTGGTGATGGAGTAAGACTCTGTCTCAAAAAAAAAAAAAAAAAAAAAAAGAATAAAAGGGGATATTATTCATTCACTATGTTGAGACAACAGCAAAACTGGGGGTCTCAGGGCAAACCAGGACTTATGGCCACCCCAGCAGTAGCACAGATGCCCAGTCAGGACTGTCACTTGTATCACTTTCCTTCATTCTCAGCAAAGGCGTTAGGCTGGCCCTTTTATTTGTCTATTTTATGATGAGGAAGTAGAGCACGGGGTGGTTAAGTCTGTTGTCTGAGGTTACACAGCCAATGAAAGGTAGAGCTGGGATTCAAATCCACATCTATCTGTTTTCTATCCCCAGTCCTTAACAACTGTGTTCCCTACATGTGGATTTAGGTAAATAATTCCCACTTCCGAGGAGGAGAATGTCCTGCTTTGTGGTCTTGGGAACCACCTGAGATCAGTCCTTTGTGATAGGAAGAGGGGAGCACAAAAAGAAAGCAGAAGACAGCAAAAACACCATCCTTTCCACCTGTGCTTTCACAGTACAGTGTGAGGGTTCACACACCACACAGGGCCATCCTGCCCCTCTTGGCGTGGCAAACACCCAAAAGGCAAGGCGCAGACAGAGCAGGGTCCCTTACCCAGAGGCAGATCTGGTGTTCCCGGCTTGCACTGCTCTGTGTGGAGCAAGGTCCCTAAGGAAATGACACCCCTATCAACAGGAAACACTGCAATTCTGAAAAGAAGGTAAGAAAAACACTCCTTTGTTTTAATCACAGATTCCAAACAGATGCATGAAACACACCTTTGCCAAAAGGTACTCAATGATTATCTCAAGGGGGTAGAGGAACAGTTTAGAAAAACAGATGTAAAAATAGCTAGGCTAGAGCCAAATGACTCACAGGTAATGTTTTTGTAAGTGCCAACATTCAGCAAAGAAAGGGAACCTCATGGCAGATACCAGGATGGAATTATCCTGGTGAACTGGTTTGTGATGAAAAACAAAAGCCTGGAAATGGCAAGTCCACTCTGCTTCCTCCTTGTCCTGCTCAGGCAGCACCAACGTGTGACTCCAGAAAGTGACTGTGGGCAGGAGAATTCTGTCAATGGAGTCACTAAAGTTCACTGGGCCTTCCGCTTTGTGTCTGAAGAAATTACTGCTACACAGAACACTGTCCTCCTCTACGTATCTACAAAACCTGATACAAGATGCGAAACAAAACTATTTTCTGACATGGGACAAAAGATAGGGTACGGCTGTGATTCCGGCCAGAAGGGAAACAAACAAGGTGGCCACTCTTTCCCCAGACCCCCTGGCTGGGCTGAGTGCCTGAAGCCGAGGCTTTGGAGAGCTGTCATGCTGGGTACAGGAAGCTGCACAGAAAGACAGCTCTTGGACATCTACTGTAAAGTCCCCTTGAGTCTTTGACTGATAATGATCAGTAAATATGTGGGATGAAACAAGAGGCTGGGGAAAGAACCATGAAAAAGAAGTAGGCTGAAGAATCCCAAAAGCTGACACGGGGCTGGTAATAGTTTGTGTTCCCATCAGCCAGAGTGAAGTGAACTCACAATACCTGAGAGACCTTAGTTAGGGCCCTGCTACTCTGCACCTGCCCTAACAAAGTTTAAATGTAAGCCTCAGAAAGGATTACACTGATGTCAAGAGACTTAGATATATGCCACAAGAAAAGTCCAGAAATAACACACAGAAAACAAAAAAAAAATATGTTATTTATTATTATTTTGAGACGGAGTTTCGCTCTTGTTGCCCAGGCTGGAGTGCAATGGCGCAATCTCAGCTCATCACCACCTCTGCCTCCAGGGTTCAAGCGATTCTCCTGCCTCAGCCTCCCGAGTAGCAGAGATTACAGGCATGCACCACCAAGCCCAGATAATTTTGTATTTTCAGTAGAAACAGGGTTTTCTCCATGTTGGTCAGGCTGGTCTCAAACTCCTGACCTAAGGTGATCCACCCACCTCGGCCTCCCAAGTGCTGGGATTACAGGCGTGAGCTACCGTGCCCGGCCTATGTTTTTTTAAAAAAAGAAAAGTCTGGAACTCCATAAAGGAACACAATAAAATCTTGTACTCAACATAAAGTTCACAATGACTGACATCCAATCAAAACTTAATAGCAAGCAAAGAGCAAGAAAATGTGACCTGTAAGTACAAGAAAAATCAACAACAAAACAGACCTAGAATTGACAGAGATGATGGAATTAGCAAACATGGACATTAAAACACCTATTATAAATATGTCTCATAAGCTCCAGAATATAGAAGAAAACATGAACACGATGGAGAAATGGAAGAAGTGAAAATAACCCAAAGGGACCTTCTGTCAATGAATTATAGAATATGCAAATTAGAAATGCACTGAGTAGGATTAGAAGAGATTCCACACGGCAGAAGGAAAGATCAGTGACCTTGAAAACACAGCAATAGAAAATAACAAAAATAAAGCACATAGGGAAAAAAAGACAGGAAAAAAAAGGGCAAAGCATATTGTGGGCCAATAACATGCCGCCTCTCATAACTGGAGTAAATTGAAGTCTCAAGGGGAAGGGGAAGGGGGAACAAAAAAAATGTTAATAAAGAAATGGGCAAGAGCTTACCAAATTTGATGAAAGCTATAAACTCATATAAACTATAAACCCAAGAAGCTCAATGAACCCAAGTGGAATAAAGGAACCACACCAAGGCACATCTAAATCCCATTGCTACACACCTATCAGGACAGCTGAACTTTTTAAAATTAAAATAAGTATGGTGACATTATGAAGCAACTGGCAGTCTCTCATACATTCTGACGGGAATGTAAAATGATACAGTCACTTCAAAAAACACTAGGCAGTTTCTAAAAAAGTAAAAATGTACTTACCATATGACCTAGCAGCTTTAATCTTAGGTATTTACCCAAGACAAATGAAAACATATGCACAGTGTTCTTAGCCCAAATCTGGAAAACCCCAAATGTCCTTCAAATAGTGAAGAGATAATAAACCGTGGGGCAATAAGAATGATCAACTGCTGACACATGCAAAAACATGGATGCCTCTCAAAAACATTATGGTAACTCTAAGAGAGGAGACACAAGACCACATGATTTCACTTAAATGACACTCTGAACAGGCAAAACTACAGTGACAGCGAAGATCAGTGGGTGCTAGGCATCAGGACAGGCGGGGGACTGACTGCAGAAGGGCACAAGGGAGCCACGCTGGGCGATAAGAATATGCCATACCTTGACTGTGGGGGTAGTTACGCCTGCAATTTGCCGAAATTCATGGAACTGTATACTTAGAACAGGTCCATGTATTGTGTGTAAATTATACCTCAACAAAGTTAATAGAAAAGAAAATCTCTGCCATCCTGTGGCACAGATCAAAACATCCCTCCAGTAGCACCTCCTTTCCAGAACAAGGGCTCTGAAGGGCCTTCACTCAAAGGATGGGGTTAGACTTTCAGGGCAGAGCCCTTCCCACCTGGCTGCCCCCTCACACAGGAACAGGGGTGAGTCATGCTCCATTTTCAGGTCAACATCCTTACAATGTAACAAACTGCAGACACAAGCTTGACTGCCCCTTGGAGGCAGAAAGCCCAAGTAAGCCAAGCCTTGGAAACAGGGGCTGCTGATTGGCTACAAGGTGACTGCTCGGAGACTCTTACTAGGTGAGTGTTCACCCCTCCCCCAGCTGGTGAGCATCATCTTCTAGGGCCGCATCAGAGTCATCTCTGCTGCTGGGAGCTGCATGCCCTCCTCCAATGGGGTGCAGGGAAAAGGCTATGGGGCTCCATTGTCTGGGTTTCAATCTCACTGCCACCACTGCCTGTGCAGTGCAGCTCTGGGCTAATGACAGCCTCCTCGTACCTACTCCACAGGGGTGGTAGCAGCATAAAAAACCCGAAAACAGCATAAAAAGAATCACAAACCTGCTGTGTCCAATAAACAGCTACTCCAACATTATGCCACCACCACACTTTGCTTTTTCCTCTATGTGGCACTGAGTACACGGTTCATGATGATTTGTTTTGGAGAAAATTGTATTAGACGAGGGTTCTAGGCACTAGTTCTTGACTCAAAGACAACTAGTTTGAATTATTATTCCACCAATCCCAGCTGTGACCTTGGCTAATTTATTTAATCTCATTCAACCTCAGTTTTCTCATCAGTAAAACAAGGACCTTCACAGTATCTCCCACAGGCCACCCTCCTCTGAGGGAGCCTCATGGGACTGATGGGCTAAATGAGAGAAGGTGGGTTGAGAGAAAATGTGACTGTGACACCAATGTGACCGTTTGAGCCCCTGGATCCAGGCAGGCCTAAATCCAAATATGGTTTTTTGTTTTTTGTTTTTTGTTTTTTAACGGAGTCTCGCTCTGTTGCCCAGGCTGGAGTGCAGTGGTGTCTTGGCTCACTACAACCTCTGCCTCCCGAGTTCAAGCAATTCTCCTGCCTCAGCCTCCTGAGTAGCTGGGATTACAGGCACCTGCCACCACGCCCAGCTAATTTTTGTACCTTTAGTAGAGACAGGGTTTCACCATGTAGGCCAGGATGGTCTTGATCTCCTGACCTCGTGATCCGCCCACCCTGGCCTCCCAAAGTGCTGGGATTACAGGTGTGAGCCACTGCATCCGGCCCAGATGTGTTTCTAGGGAGCCAACAGATTCCCTTAATTTCTTAAGATCTTCTGAGTTGTGACTGTCTCTTGTGACTGAAAGTGACCCAACTGACAAAGCCTCTTTCACCAGGCAGGACAAGGTGCCATCATCACAGCACTTTCAGGGTCTCTGTCACTTACCTGAGAGTGAGATTCCTTCTGCAAGCCCATAAGGCAGATAAGCAAAAATGATCATCATGCCAAATTCCAAGGAAGGCGTTTTCCTCAAGTCAATATGCTTCAGCACGTAAATGACAACTGTCAAGGAAGAAGAATCAAGGGAAAGTTGATGGGAGATGTGAAGTCACAAAATTGCTGCTTTCCAAATATATGAAGTAAACAACAGATACAGAAGATTCTGGAACATTCCAAGGTTACAACTAAAAATTTGACATTATGGATTTTTTCCTTTGTAGGGAGACTGTTACTATAAGAAAGGGAATCTGACAAAACACTAATTCTGGAGATAAATAGTGGCAGAAAATGAAAATCAACCTAAGTCAACTCATTTAAAAACACTGACTTAGAGGGCTGAGGATGTGCCAGGTCATGGGGTGAAGCTGGGGCTGCAGATGTGCCAAGGACAGCTCACTCGGCCAGGTTCCTCCCAGGGCCGCATCACCCCCATTCTTCCAACAACATCAGATGAGATCACTAACGATACCCATCTCACTTTCCCCATCAGTTTTGAGTCAAAGACAACTAGTGTGAATTGCTGTTCAAACTGGGGTTCAAGGCCCTATTGAAACAGTCTTTCCTGTTCCTGGAGATTTCCAAACTCATGCCCCTGTGAAAGGAGAGCCTTCTATATATTCAAATATTGTTCATAATGCCTATACTGGTGCTTACAGTACCCATCTGTGACACTTCATTTTGATAAGATACTTTTTTTTTTTTTTTAAAGAAAAGATAAATATGGAGGCAAATACTGAACTGGAAAAAGTTTTCTGTTCCATTCTGTTTATTGGTACAATATGAGAAGCTGTTAGCCAACTCAATAGAGCCTTTAGACTTCTGGACAAAGGAGCTGATGGGAAAATTCAACAGGATGGCAGAAAAACATGCCTGTAACAGGCAAAAGAGTCTCTTCTGGCCATCTGTGAAACAGACTGCTTGTGGAGGAGGGGCAGGTGGCCATCTCCCTCAGACATAGGCTTAGGCGCGCCCCCAAGTGGTCTACTGCCTGTTTCTATTTTAAACATAATGAAATTTCTACAGCAATAAAGGTGTCATTGGCCTTAACAAGCCTCTTTCCTGCTCCAGCTGGAAAAGCGTATTGGTTGTTAAACAACAAAATCAGTGCAAATAACCCCATGGAACACACTTCGAGAGCCCCTTTTCCAGTCCTTCTGGATACACACTTTTCAGTAGGATAAAAATTTTCCCTAGTTGACATTTTATTTTTATTTATTTTTTTAGAGATGAGGTCTCACTATATTGTTCAGGCTGGTCTTGAACCCCTGGGCGAAAGCAATCCCCTGGCCTTAGCTTCTCAAAGTGCTGGATTACAGGTGTGAGCCACTGCACCTGGTCTATTTGACATTTTCAAAGAAAATTAATTTCTAGTTTCCCAAATGTGAGAAGTGAGATGGCAGAAAATGAAAATCATCTGAGTGTGGTTATCATACTCTGGGAACCGAGAGATCCCCCAAAATCACATCTGCTATCCAACAGTGTACATTTTTTTAAACTTTGAAAAGTGATTTCCTAAATTTCATGTTAAATTTAAAAATCCTTGAGTTAGAGTGTTTCTCAAACAAAAAGAAGCAAAAAATCCTCCTTTAAGCAAAACCTTCATCTAATATTGACCCCCTTAAAAAACAGGACAAACTGGCAAGAGGTAGAAGTAATCGAGAATAATCTCAGCCCTGCATGTTCATCACATTAAAAGGATATTAATGCAGAAATTAAGCCAGTGAGAGTGCCGAGCGCTGCAGAGCCAAAGAACATTTTGAGGAAGTAGTCAAGGGCTTGTAAAAATGTTTGCCACCCACTGACATCTGACATATTTTTTCTTGTTAGACCTTCAGCTGTGCTAGGAAATGAAAGAAAACAGAAAGTTAAAATGTTATATACAAAAAGTTCTTAGAAATTAAAACTTATTTCTTGCTTATTCCCTTATTCATTCAATCATACCATCATTTATTCAGTTAGCCAAACATTTACTGTCCACCTACTTTGTCCCAGGTATTGTGCTATTTTCTGGGGTTCAGAGATGAGAGCAAAGTTGCTGCCTTTAAGGAGCTCCTCCCCACAAGCTAATGAGAGAGAAACACAAGATGAGCACAATAACAATCTGCAGGAAGGGAAGAGGGCTGTAGAAACGAAGGATGGGTAGGTACCTAACTCAGACTGGCCGGGCTGAAGGAAGGTGCTTGAAAAAATGTGGGCTGATGCCAGGCGCGGTGGCTCACACCTGTAATCTCAGCACTTTGGGAGGCCAAAGTGGGTGGGATCACTTGAGGCCAGGAGTTTAGATCAGCCTGGCCAACATGGTGAAACCCTGTCTCTACTAAAAATACAAAAATTACCCAGGTGTGGTGGCGCATGCCTGTAATCCCAGCTACTCAGGAGGCTGACGCAGGAGAATCGCTTCAACCTGTGAGACGAAGGGTGCAGTGAGCTGAGATCGCACCACTATACTCCAGCCTGGGCAACAGAGCGACTCTGTCCCCCCAAAAAAAGGGGGGCGTTGGGTTTAGATGCGGGATAAAGACGACTTGCCCAGGTGAAGAAATGGTGAAGGCACCCAGTGAGGAAACAGCATGTGCAAAGGAGGGGAGCCCATGCATATTCAGCCCACTGTGGGAACTTTCAAGTATGAGATTAGTGCAGCTAAAACGGGGGCGGGGGCGGGGAGGGAGGTACAGTGGCAGGAGGCAAGGTGAGAGCAGTGGCAGAGGAACAGGGAATAGCCTGGGGAAGGCGTTGTTATTTCAGCCTGAAGGCCTGGGGAGTCAATAGGAAGGATTTCAGTACAGAAATTCTGTGATAAAACCTGAAATTGAGGCTATGGCAAGAAGTTAGATTAGAATAGAGCAATCCAGAGAAGAAATGTCCGAGGTTTCAGGCTAAGAGGGAGGATTTAGGAAGCATAAGGGAGGAAGAAATGAAAGAACTTTCCTTTCACTATAACAGAACAAAGGAAAATGTTAGATGTTATTAAATCCAATAACAGACAAAGGGAAAACCATTACACCATTAATATGGAATTATTGTCTGGAAGGGAAAACCATTACACCATTAATATGGAATTATTCTCATTAAATATCCTCTTCCTGTCTCTCAAATCCATCCCCTACTACCCTTAACTTCCAGGGATAAGCCTCACTCTCTCTAGACATCCTTGTCTTCCTACAGACCAACCCTGTTCTCCACTCAGTGGCCTAAATGATCCCCCCCTCCCCTTTTACGAGACAGGGTCTTACTCTGTCATCCAGGCTGAAGTGCAGTGGGTGTGATCTCAGCTCACTGCAACCTCTGCCTCAAGTGATCCTCCCACCTCAGCCCCAGAGTAGCTGAGACCACACAGGCACACATCACCACACCCAGCTAGTTTTTGTATTTTCTGTAGAGATGGGGTTTGAGGCTGGTCTTGAACTCCTGGGCTCAAGTGATCCACCCGCCACAACCTCCCAAAGTGCTAGAATTACAAGCCCTAACTGATCCTTTTCAAAGGCGAACACCTCATCAGTTTACCAGCCTGTTCAGAACTCAGTTTCCCCCTATCACCAGGAAGCCCAGTCTTAGTTTGATCTGGCTCCCACCTGCCATACCCCCTGACCTTACCTCCTCCTCCCCAAATCTAAACACCTGGGCCATACTGTCACTGGTACCTCCCAGGTAGTCACCAGTCACCTTTCCCTGCCCCAACTAACTCCCTATTCATCCCTCAGAATCCGGGGTCAGTGCCACTCCCTCAGGGACACCTGCCCTGACCCCTTCACACAGGCCTGCCCATTTAAAGGTTGTCATGGTGCCTGACTTCTCCTTCACAGCATGCGAAACTGTAGTGCCTCATTCCATGAGGATGAAGCCTGTGTCCACCTTGTTTGCTGCCTTATGTCCAGGGCTTAAAGCAGAGCCTCGCACACAAAAGACAATCAATACCTTTTTGTTGAATCAGTAAATGAAACAAAGAATAGTCAACAGTAATATTCAGCTTCATCAATCACCATGTCATGAATTGGTATCATTTTATTTATTTTTTTTTTGAGATGGAGTCTCACTTTGTTGCCCAGGCTGGAGTGCAGTGGTGTGATCTCGGCTCACTGCAACCTCTGCCTCTGGGGTTCAAACACTTCTCCTGCGTCAGCCTCCCAAGTATCAGGATTACAGATGCGTACTACCACACCAGGCTAATTTTTTTTGTATTTTTAGTAAAGACAAGATTTCATCATGTTGACCAGGCTGGTATAGAACTCCTAACCTCAAATGATCCACTGCCTCGGCCTCCCAAACTGCTGGGATTACAGATGTGAACCACCATGCCAGGCCCCAGGATTGGTATAATTTTAAAGCAGAATAAGATGAAAAGGTAGCTTGGTCAAACAACCTCAGAAAGCCTTTCGAGGAGATTCACAGCACAAAATAACATAATAAAGGTTCTGAGGAGTCTTGCAAAAAAGAAATCTTTCTTCACATGAAAGCTTTCCAGACTCACCGGAACACACAATCTTCCCAATCCCCCTTCTTTCTAGCAGATCACAGGTAAACATCTCACCTTGAGGAATGTGGCAGCCAACAAGGGCTCATATTGGAAAAGTGCTTTTGAAGGCCATGATCACCCACAGTTCCCAAAAATGGACCTGCAGGCCATACACACACAGTGCCTAGCCCCAGCCCACATCAGTACCACAGTGGGCACCCAGGCTGGTTTCACTGCTTTCTTTTTATACAGAGAAGCCTGAGGCCCAGAGAGAGAGTCACTGGGTAAGGTCACACAAAGGGTTAACAGCAGATCCAGGGCTGGGCCATTGGTTTGTGAACCCCAGGTAATATAAGTAGAATCTGGATTCTTTCTGGCCTGGTACTTTTCTAATTTTGTTTTTTAAGGTCATGTTTCTCATACCTTAAAGAATAAAAGAGAGTACTGCTTCAGGGTCCATTTCATGAGCCTAAGCTGTAGCTGGAGAAAACAAAAGGTTTCCTCTACAGCAGTGACTGTAAGAATACACTGTCATAGCAACAATTCAAAGCTGAAAATGACTTAATTCAAGTTACTGAAGAAACAGAAGACATTTGCTTTCGGGCACTCATGAAGGTAGAAACATTAGAAAGGGGGTAATTTATTTGCATATTCATTCGCTAAGATAAATGTGTCAGTTCGCTTTGGAGATGATCATTTATGAAGTATACCTCTTCAAAACCAGATGTGATGCTATCTGATAACCAAGGAAAGGTGACAGCAGTTCCCAGGAGCTCATTTTTCTTTTATACTACCAAAAAGAAAAAAGGGAGGGGGAGTAGTCTGACATGCCCCTTTTCTCCTCTCTTCTGTCTGAAAATGAGCCTCCCAGGGCTGGCTCACAAGACATTCCTTCTGAGAAGCCTTCCTCGTATCCTTTGTGGTCTGGTCATGGAGCCCCCTAGTGCTTAAGACACCATGTTCACTTCTCTATGGGCATCTTTTGCCTACCTGAACCGAGTTCGTCAAATCCACCTGGCTCTCAGCAGTGTCTGGCACATAGAGGTCCCTCACCAAATGCTGATGGCAGATGACCAGCCGTGGCTGGAGAGTTTGTGAGGCTGATTCTCAAGCCAGCTTGGGTCTCAGCAGTGGCAGTGCTGCTGGTGGAGGAGGCAACTGGAAACTACACGTGTGGTCCATAGATCCAACCGTGGGAACTGTTATCATAGGCGATCTTGGGTTTTTCTTTCGTTCTTTTTTTTTTTTTTTTTGAGACAGTCTCACTCTGTTGCTCAGGCTGGGGTACAGTGGTGTGATCTCGACTCACTGCAACTTCTGCCTCCCAGGTTCAAGCAATTCTCCTGCATCAGCTCCCAATTAGCTGGGATATTACAGGGATCTGCCAGCACACCCAGCTAATTTTTGTATTTTTAGTAGAGACAGGGTTTCACTATGTTGGCCAGGCTGGTCTCGAACTCCTGACCTCAGATGATCCAACCACCTCGGCCTCCCAAAGTGCTGGGATTACAGGCATGAGCCACCGTGCCTGACCCGATCTTGGGTTTCCAAAGCACTTTTCCAGTAAGAACCTCTGCCTACTGACAATGACGCCATCATTTCTCATCTTAAATAGAAGTCTCCTAATCTTTGGCTTTTATAACAGAGAGAACTGGAAAAGCTCAGAAAATATCCTACCTCTGAAAAATTATTTTTCTTTAAAAAAATCAGAGACAAAGCAATTGAGTTCAGCTCCCAATGCATAAAAATAACTCATGATGTCACCTCCAAGTTGGGCAAAATTCCTTATCACAAATGTTCAATATGTGTAGCCAGGATACGAGATAAAAGTAAAAACCAGAAAGCTAAGCAGGCTTTGAGAGTAGATCTTAAGAAAAAATATTGCCATCAGATTTTTTAAAGGTCTTGTTTGATAATATCCTAATAAAGCTATAGAAATTTCTGCCAAGAGAAACATGAAAAAGGCAACAGTCGGAAATTGGTTAAGTAGATCATAGGAAACCCAGAAAAAGGAATACTCCGTAACCAGTAAAATGATGTTACAGAAGATTTTTTTTTATCAACTGTGTTCAATGGAAAATAGAATATAGTATCTGGGGTATAAGCCTATTTAAATAAAATGTATGTATATTTATACCAAATTGTTAACCATAATTATCTCTAGGCAGTAGCGATGTGTGTGATGTTTCTCTTTTTTGCTTGTGTATTTACTAAATTTTATAAGAATATAGGTACTACTTTTAGAATAACAAAAAGACTTTTAAGTTTGGTTGTCTTTTTTTAAGGCCTGTTGAGCATCTCTTGCGATCAAGCAGTATTTGGTAAGTTCTTCCTGCAAAGGAAGGGCAAAAGCAGGGCAAACATGGTGAAAACAATAACTGGGGCAGGGAAAGAAGAGGAAAGGATATCACATTACCTGATGCTGAATGCTTTTCCCTAGTATCTTTTTTTTGTTTTTTTGACACAGTCTTGCTCTGTTGCCCAGGCTGGAGTGCAGGTGGTGTGAGCTTGGCTCACTGCAACTTCCACCTCCCGGTTTCAAGCAATTCTCCTGCCTCTGCCTCACAAGTAGCTGGGATTATAGGCATGCACCACCACGCCTGGCTAATTTTTGTATTTTTGGTAGATACAGGGTTTCACCATGTTGGCCAGGCTGGTCTTGAACTCCTGGTGTCAAGTGATCCACCCGCCTCAGCCTCCCAAAGTGTTGGGATTATGGGTGTGAGCCACCATGCCTAGCCCTGTAGTATCTTAATGATTCAGTCCTCAAACCTAGGCCTAGGCTGAGGCATTTTATTCCAACATAAGAATTCTGAATATAGTCTATAAAAAATCTTCTAAGAAAATGCCAACTACCACAGAATGGTTATGCTCTAGCAAAGGAAATAAATCAGTATTCAGGTAAATGGAAATTCTATTATCTAACAGAACACAGACTGACCTCTAACATTTTCTTAGCTCATCTTTGATACACTATCCAGTGCTCTTTCTCTAATTGTTTTGGAGTTTTCGGGGGAGGTAGGAGAATGGGGTCTTGCTATGTTGTCCAGGCTGGTCTCAAACATCTGGGCTCAAGTGATCCTCCCACCTCAGCCTTCTAAGTAGTTGGAATTACAGGCATGAGCCACCATGCCTGGCTTCCTTCAACTACTTTGTCTGTGCCTTCTCAATTTTGGCAAAATTCTTTGGGTTTCTTGCCCACATGTTAATGACCACCATAAAATGCAGAGTTCAAGGAAATATCCCTGCATCAGAAAAATATATTTGAGATTATATTAAACGCATTTCCTTTCCAATTTTTATTTTGTTTTGTTTTTGAGACAGGGTCTCACTCTGTTGACCAGGTTGGAGTGCAGTGGCTCCATCATAGCTCACTGCATCCCATGTAGCTAGGAATACTGGCACATGCTATGACACTTAGCTAATTTTTTTTTTTTTGAGATGGAGTCTTGCTTGCTCTATCGCCAGGCTGGAGTGTAGTGGGGCGATCTGGGCTCACTGCAAACTTCCATCTCCTGGGTTCAAGCAATTCTCCTACCTCAGCCTCCTAAGTAGCTGGGACTACAGGTGCTCGCCACAAAACACCCAGCTAATTTTTGTATTTTTAGTAGAGACAGGGTTTCACCATGTTGGCCAGGATGGTCTAGATGTCTTGACCTTGTGATCTGCCTGCCTGCCTCGGCCTCCCAAAGTACGGGGATTACAGGTGAGCCACCATGCCCAGCAGCACCCAGCTAATTTTTTTATTTTTTGTACAGATGGAGTCTCACTATGTTACCCAGGCTGGTCTCGAACTCCTGGCCTCAAGCAATCTTCCCACCTCAGCCTCCCAAAATGATGGCATTACAAATGTGAGCCACTGTGCCTAGTCCTCCAATAACTTCTTTTTCTTCTTCTTTTGTTTTTTAAAGATGGAATCTCACTCTGTTGCCCAGGCTGGAGTGCAGTGGTGTGATCTCGGCTCACTGCAACCTTTGCCTCCCAGGTTCAAGCGATTCGCCTGCCCCAGCCTCCTGAGTAGTTGGGATTATTTTTATTAGAGGCGGAGTTTCACCATGTTGGCCAGGCTGGTCTTGAACTCCTGACCTCAGGTAATCCACCCACCTCGGCCTCCCAAAGTGCTGGATTACAGGGGTGAGCCACCACACCCAGCCCCCAATGACTTCTTGACATTTTATTATTCATCTTTAATTTCTCAGATCCCATCAACTAGGGCAGTGATGACAACAAATATTTGAAAACTAATTGCAGTTTCCTAAGTGGCATTTATACAACAGCATCTTAAGGCAGGGCGCCTATCAGCATTACTACCTTATTTTAAAGCTGTGAAAAAGAAGGTGACATGCAACAGCAAGTGGGGCCTCTGTCTATTGCTTTTGTCTCCAATGTTGCCCAAACATTCACCCCTCAACAGGCCGCTTCATCATCATCTGGGGAACTTATTAAAAACCTATGGTCTTGGGACTCACCCCAGACCAAATGAATCAGAAGCTCTGAGGGTGGGGCCTGGAAATGTCACACTTCATCAGCACCCTCAGTGATGCTGAGAAGTTGGGCTCAAAAACCACCACTAAAAGGTAGGTAAAAAAAAGGTAAGTGCAACCAGGCACAATGGCTCACACCTGTAATCCCAGCACTTTTGAGAGGATGAAGTGGGCAAACTGCTTGAGCCCAGGAGTTCAAAAACAGCTTGGGCAACACGGCAAAACCTCGTCTCTACAATAAACTCTTTAAAAAATTAGCCTGGAGTGGTGGCACGTGCCTGTAAGTCCCAGCTATTTGGGAGGCTGAGGTGGGAGGATTGATCACTTCAACCCAGGAGGTCAAGGCTGTGGTAGGCTGTGATGGCGCCACTGCACTCCAGCTTGGGTGACAGAGTTAGACCCTGCCTCAAAAAAAAAAAGGTGGACTCTCCTCTTCTAACCACCCCTGGACCTTGACCACATTCTGGCGGCACATCGAGGCTTGTCAGGACAGAAAGACAGAGAAAGATACTGGGTGAACTGATCACCGAGAGGACACGCAACTGTACACATGCTGCATGCAAACATCTGCCCCTTTGTTACGAGGACCTCTAGTTCTGTCACATGAAGAACGTCTGTTCTCTGCCCTCGTACTTACTTGGTCAGGACAATGGAGACTGCATCGTTGAGAATACTTTCTCCAAAGACCAGCATGTTGAGCACCGGGTCCACATGAAGTGCATTGAAAATAGCAATAGTGGCCACTGGATCAACAGCAGATATTAGGGAGCCAAACGCAAAACTGTAAGAGACAGAGGGAAGGGGAGATTCTGTAATGCATGTCACTTGGTCCACATATTAAAGCATTAAGGTCAAAGGCCATATTTAACAGAAGGCAATACTACACACTAGAGCTGAACTATAGAAAGTAGTGTACTTTTTCCCACTTACATACTGCTGACATTGTGGATGGAGTGTGAAAAGCCCACTCTAAATTAAGTTGTTAGGAACTGCCTGGTTTCCTACTGTCAGCACAGAGACTTGACTTTGACCAGTGATGGGAGATTTTTGCTTAGACATATTTATTATACACCGCCCAGTCCCACGGATCAGAGCAGCTGGAGCCAAATGGCTCATGAGCTCCTGTGTCTGACCTCTGCTCTGCCCCTTGCCACTAGGCCCTTGGAGTGCTGTCTATGACCAACCCCAGCCTGTACTCAGATTTGTAACATCTAAGAAAGTGTCAAAAACCAGTAGCAACCCAGTGTACTTTGGGGGTGAGTGGTGTGGACAGAAGATAAAAACACTGAGGCCATCTCCCAACTGGGCCAGTGACCTCCCTCACAGTCCCCGTGAAGATCTTCTCACCCCCAGCAGATATGTGCTGATTATCTAAAATGTTTCAGGCATGGAGGCTAATAACAGCAACCTACCACAGCACTGTTGTAAGCACTTCATACATGGTGACTCAACAATCCAGACAGTGACCGTATGTGAGAATGCTACTACTGCCCCAATGACAGAGGAGAAAACTGCAGGACAACAGGATGATGAAGTAACTTGTCCAAGGTCACTCAGCTAACAAGTGGCAGAGCCCGGTATCTGCCCAGAGTCGGTGTTGCTACCCCAAACGGCAGATACAGCAATACCAAGAGATGAAGGCAAATTCAGACAACAGCAAGTATGACACAGGAAATCAATTGAGGTGATGTGAGAAGGTGGGGTGGGGGGTGTAGGTGTGGGAGCCACTTAAGACTGGGGGGTCTGGAGAGGCCTCTCTGAAGGGATGACACATGTAAGCAAGAACCTACATGATAAGAAGCAGCTGGCCGGGCCAGGAACTGTAGGCAGAGTGAGAGCAAGCCACCCCTGAAGTGGCAGCAAGCTTGCTGCCTGAGGAACAGAAGGAAGGTGCATGTGGTGGCGGGGGTGAGGCAAGTAGCAGGAGCCACAGGAGGCTGGCAAGAAAGGCAGGACCAGCTCCCCCGAGGGGCTTTGTGGGCCACATGAGCCTGGACGATTCACTGTCCCTGCCCGCTGGTGATTTTCCCACAAGTCTCTGTGCCGTGCCTGGTGTGATTTCTTTCTAGGGCAGCAGAATGGGTGGGTCTGCCCCGTTCCACAGCACTAGCCAAAACATGGAGCCCCAGTGGCCAGCTTGTGTCAGTCATTAGCCAGACACGCCTGCCCTGAGCCTCCCACCCTCACCAAGCCTGGGTCTGGGGGGAAGAGGACGCTTGGTCTGGGCAGCCTTCAATGGGTGATCTTTTGGCTGCAGGGTCAGGAAGAGGAGAGCTGACTGAGGAAATGCCTGGCTGCCTTGCCAGGTACAGGTCTCTTCATAAGTCAATCATTTAGCCTCTGGTTTCCATGGTAGCTGCCTGTAAATGTGATTCATGTGCATCAATCCAGAGCACCTCCAGATCCCAGGCTGAGGATTCAGTTCCCAGACTTTGCCTGTCCTCACAAAGGTCATCACAGGTTTGTGAGCTCCAAGGGAGCGGATGCTGGATTTTCATCGTGGGTGAGTTCCCAGGGTCTGTACCGGGCATGACCCAGAGACGCTTGCAGAAGGCAAGCAGGCAGGCAGGCAGAAGGAAGGGAAGGAGGAAAGGAAAGGTAACTCCACCAAACAAGTGTCCATCTGGAGACCCTCTTTTGTTGGTAGCTGGTCCCCAGGCCCTTACACCACAACCCAGACACACAGCTTCTGGTTGCTCTTTTATTCTCACTCTCATCCACCGCAGCCACATCACCAGAGGCAGTGAAGGAAGGAGGATGATGTCTAAAAAGTGTATCCTAGGACAGGCACAGTGGCTCACGCCTCTAATCTCAACACTTTGGGAGGCTGACGTGGAAGGATGGCTTGAGCCCAGGAGTTTAGGACCAGCCCAGGCAGTACAGAGAAAACCCCATCTCCCCACACACACAAAAATTATCTAGAAGTGGTGGCGCACACCTGTAGTCCGAGCTACTCTGGAGGCTGAGGCAGGAGGATGGCTTGAGCTCAGGAGTTTGAGGCTGTACTGAGCCGTGAAGTGCAGGCCCACCACAGACTCCCAGGTTCCCTGTCCTGTGCCTCTCCCACCCCTGCAGGATATACTTTTTATTTTTTAAAAGTCTGCTTATGGGTATTCACTGCACAATGCTTCACCTTTTCTGTATGTTTAAAATTTTTCATAAGAAAAGACTGGGGCAACATTCATCTTATGTAAGCCAACTGATATCTCATGTCTCCCTAAAATGTATAAAACCGCTCTGCCATCGTGGGCACACGTCGTTGGGACCTCCTGAGGCTGTGTCATGGGTGTGCATCCTCAACCTTGGCAAAATAAACTTTCTAAATTAACTGAAAAAAAACAAAACAAACTGACAGGGCAACACAGTCTGAAAAGTTATAAAAAGAAAAAAAAAAAAAACAAGGTTGGGGGAAATGCTTTGTATAAATTATGCAACACATTTAGTATGCTTGGGAATCTAAATTGAGGCAGAGTATTTTTTTTTGAGATGGAGTCTTGCTCTGTCTCCCAGGCTGGAGTACAATGGTGCGATCTTGGCTCACTGCAACTTCTGCCTCCAGGGTTCAAGCAATTCTCCTGCCTCAGCCTCCCGAATAGCTGGGATTATAGGCGCCCACTACCACGCCCAGCTAATTTTTGTCTTTTTGGTAGATATGGGGTTTTGCCATGTTGGCTAGGCTGGTCTTGAACTCCTGACCTCAGGCAATCCACCTGTCTCACCCTCCCAAAGTGCTGGGATTACAGGCCTGAGCCACCACACGCGGCCAAGGCAGAGTATTTCTGACAGTGAAGATGAAAGTCTGAAATACAAACTGCTGAATCACTGAGAGGTCTGTATTGAAAGAGGGTCATTTAACCTGACTGCAAGCTGTTCCACTTCACATCTTCAGGACCTCATCTTTTAAAGGCCAGAAGCTAGAAGTTCAACTTAAAAATGTATTTTCTTTAATTCCATAACCCCAAAAGATAGCAACACCAACAAAATGAAAAAGAAATGGACGAAGGTGGTGAAATAATTCAGGATCTCTAAGAGGGAAATCTCTCTCTCCAGCAAGATATCACTAGAACAAAACAGAACATGTGCAACAAAGTTATTTTCATGTTTTCTACAGGTTGTAAAAAAAGGTGGTCTGTGGCTCTCATGTTTGGTCTGCATGGTGTTTGTAAAAAACTGAGCAAGTTGTCAACATTGAAAAACTAGAAAATTACAATCTAGAAACCTAGCCTCTTTTTGAAAACAAAATTATTTAAAATATCCACTAATTCTGGGCCCAGATTTCCGCATGGTAATTATGAGCTGGAGCTGAGAAGTGGCTGTCCCTTCATGCAGGGTGTGTTCTCCCACTGGCCTTGCCCCACCTCTGGACTCACACAGCTGGCCAGCTTCCCTCTGTTAAGTGCTCTGCCAGGCCCTCTGGCTCTGCGGGATTTCGACCCCAGAGCATTCCCCATCCATGGGACTGGCACTTTCTAATAGCAAAGGAAGCTTCTGCATACAGAGAAGAAAACACAACCCAGCTCTAAGTCAGCGTGTCTACAGGGCAGTTCTTTTCCTATCCTCCACCTGAACATCCCAAACACTGATTCAACTCAACTTCACAGAAAGTTATCCGGCATTGGCCAGGCGCGGTGCCTCATGTCTGTAATCCTAGCACTCTGGGAGGCCGAGGTGGGTGGATCATCTGAGGTCAGGAGTTCAAGACCAGCCTGGCCAACATGGTGAAACCCCATCTTTTTTTTTTTAAAAAAAAAAAGAAAGTTATCCAGAGTTATCTAGCATTGTCTGTATCTCTAAGCTGTTGCTCCCAACATGGGTTGAAGGTTTGAATACTGTGATACCTTCCTTTACTGGGCATTTCTTTTTATTTGCAAAGTACCTACAAAACACAGGACATCAGTTCTGCCTTGTTTCCAGCTGCCACGGAATAGGAATGTGGCTTTCGCTACTTGTTTATGTATCAAAACTGTCTTACAACAAAAGCTCCAAAATTGATGTCCTGGGCTGGGGTGGGTGGTGAGCGGAGGTGGAAATAGGATTGGACTTGTTATTAGAGACACAGTTCCCATGAAAAGGGTTCCCAGATTCTAGTCCCAAGTTGCTAAACTGCTGCTAAATCCTGAAAGCTCTGACTAACCCCATGGCAAGGAGCTGGGGACAAACATGTGACCCTGCTGCCCAGCTCCCTAGCCATGCCACAAGACCAAACCAGGTGCTGGTGGTAAATGCAGACACACTGAGCAAGGTATGTACTCTCAGAGAGGGGAACCCAGACTACACTCTGCGTGGGCACTTTTTCAGCACTAGATCTGGTACCTTCTGAGAGACAACTGCCTCAACCTACTGAGGCTGCTTCTCACTATGCAGTTCTGGGAATTCTTGGATGGGGCTCATCACAGGAGTGACTTCAGATGGAGGGGCTTTCTACAATGACCACAATAGAGGTCTTGGCCCTGTTTCCCCAACCCCAGGCTTGGTAGGAATCTCAGAGGAAAGTTTCTCCCTCACTCCCCACTCCATCCATAATCTACCAAGGAGATAACTTTTTGTTATGGCGACTGAAAAGTCTTGGAAATAATAAGAAGACAATGGTAAGGTGTTTGTGTGCACATGGGCAGAGCAGTTAGCTGAGCAGAGTCACCCCCTCCAAAGCTTAAACTAAATCATTCCAATCAGCAATGCCCGACTAGGGAGCTTCAAAAGTCTTTAGTAAAGTTTTGATTCATTTCAGAAATACAAATTAAGTCAGAATAAGATTCTACAGCAAAAATCCTTACCAAAACTAAATATACAGAGAGAGATAATAGAACAGTACCACACCCAGGAAGCAATGTGCAGAAAATATGCCCCTGTGTGAAAAGCAGTCGCATGGGTGTTACAATATGAAGGATTTACCTGTCTGTCATGTTGAGTTTAGAGATTACATCAGCCTGTAAAATAAAACACACAAACACACAGACACACAAAAAAAACCCTGGAGAACAGCCAAGAAGATTTAAATGTCCATTAGTGCTTTATTAAAACTAATAAGGACATTAATCTTCAGTTCCCAAACCACTTGAAAAATAAAGAAGGCTCCTAAGTTTTTGTTGAAGCATGCATTCCATCATCATGCAACAAAAGTACGGAAAAGAATGCTACATTTTTCAAGCCCAATTAACTGCAGTTTCCTTAAGTTGATTCTTACTTAATACTAGAAGCTGAGCAATAAAGAAAGCTGCATGACAGACAGATTTATTCTGGTGCCATCAAAGCAGCAATATAGGTGAAAATCCAATGGAATGGGCTTTGGCTATCGAGAGAAGAAAGCAGCTGACATGTGTTAAATAAATCTGCCTGTCACCCAGACACCTGACCCTCAACTCAGTTTTCAGAACTGGTACAGGCAAACTTTCTGCAACTGACAATAAAGGAAAAGATGTGACATGCGTGGACATGCATAATGCAGAACTACAGATACTACCTTTCTAGGGATGTTTGGTCTACATTAAATTGAATTAATTTGAAGTCTAAAGTAGAGAACACCCAACTGATACCACTAGGACGTGGTTTAGCAATTGTGGAAAATCCAGAGCATATAATTCTACAGGTAGACAGCTTAGAATTGAGTGAACAGGTTCAGAATCATCTTTTAGTATTTCTCCAATGCCAGCAGAAAAGCACATCTTTGATTTTAAAATGCAAATTTTTATCAAAAAACAGCATTCAACCCCAATTAAGTCTACCTGACAACAAAACTGTTTGAAGTTCTTGATGGCATCTATTTGGCTTTATTTTCAGGTATTCCAATATAAGGCAGCATTGGTTTGCAAATAAAATCAACTACTATGTGGGGGGAGGGGAGTATAGAAAAGCTTTACTCAATTCCAGATACCAAAGGTCTTGGAGGACACATTGAAACAATTTTGCCTGCCTCTACTGTGCCTTATATGAAGCTAGGATTTCCTTCCAGAAGGAATTTACCCGAAGGATGAAACCCAGGCCCTAACAAGTGGCCCCATTTCACCTTCCCACCTCCCTGTACTAGCTCTAAGAATGTAAGACTTTCAAAGTGTTTCAAAGATGATTTTCTTACCTGACCCAGAAAATAAATTCCTCCACCTACTACAAAAGCGGAGATTGCCGTCCCAAAAACAGCAAACAGGGTGATGGAACCAATATTTTGAAAAAAGTTACCCTGTTTGAAAGAGCAGAAATCAGGGAAACGATTAGAAAGCCAGTACTGTCAGTGAAGGCATGGCCTGCACACCTCGCCCTCCTTGCAGACTTGATTCTCTGTAAAAGGCACCACTGCCTGCCCTGCATGGCAATCTGGGAGTCTGGGAGTCTTCCTGCACCACACTCCCCCACCTACTGCAGTGTCCCCTCACTCACATCATCTTTCACCTGGAACACTGCACAGCTTCGCACAAGTCGCCTCAACGTCTCCGGGCCCCTTTCCCTCCACTCTCCAGTCCTTCCAGAATGATAGTCACAAAAGACAAATCTGATGGTGCTGCCTTCACTTGGACCCCTACCTTCCACTTAAAATGCAGCTAGGCTGGGTGTGGTGGTTCACTCCTGTAATCCCAGCACTTTGGGAACCCAAGACAGGCAGATCACGAGGTCAAGAGATCGAGACCATTCTGGCCAACATGGTGAAACCCCCATCTCTACTAAAAATACAAAAAAATTAGCTGGGCATGGTGGCGTGCACCTGTAGTCCCAGCTACTCGGGAGGCTGAGGCAAGAGAATTGCTTGAACCTGGGAGGTGGAGGTTGCAGTGAGCCGAGATTGCGCCACTGCACTCCAGCCTGGGGCCGGGCAACAAAACAAGACTCTGTCTCAAAAAAAAAAAAAAAAAAAAAAATGCAGGCTAAAGCCCTTTTTGGCCTTAGCCCACCTGCACCCAGGTGAAAAAATTAAAAAATGCAGCTAGTCCCCACCCTGGATGACTCAACCCCTGGGGAGGCCTCTGGGCTCATCTGAGACCATGTTCGCCTTTGTTCTCCGGGCTCCAGTCCCACTGGTGGCTTCTAGCAGGTTGTGCTCCCTCTTTGCTTGTTACGCTTTCATCATTCCGAGATCTCAGGACATTTCAACTCTTCCTGATCCCTCAGCTAGCTCCCAGCTTAGATCCTAGTCTATGCTCTCAGGGTACAGTCACCCTCTCTTGTGGCCGTTGACAAGGCTGCAATTTTGCTCTTATTTATGTAACTGATGTCTGACTTTCCCATGAGGCTGCAGGCTCTTGGCAATGACCACATCTGCTCTCACATAACACAGTTCCTGACATAACGCCCGTCAGATGGAGAATGCCCAACAGACAGGCACTGAAGGAATTAACTGTGTTTCACATCTAAGGCCCAAAGTCCACACAATAAGGATATCAAGATACACTATCAGAGATTCCTTTTTCCTGGCCAGGTCTTTTAAACAATTTTACTTCACTCTATTAGTATCATCATTAACTATGACAGATAAAATGTTTCCATCTGTACTTCACAGCATTTAAGAGAAAATATTCAAGTCCAAGCAGCATGGTAACATCTTTCAAATCTCCATAAAATTAAGGAAATTAAACTATTTATTATAATCTTATGGACTCCATTTAGGAGCTACCAAGAGGCACTGATCATCCCCGATTGTGGGTGTGAACAAGAATCTTGTTTCTAGCTCAGAAATTGCCAAACCAGGGACATCAGGACCTGGCATTTTAAAGCCCTCGTGAAAGAGTGTCCTCAGTTGAACTGCCCCACTAAACCTACCTCCTGGAAGTTTCTTTGCAATTTTGACTCAGCTGCCTCTAATCTGACATTCAATTCCTTTGTTTAGCATATCAATCTTTACTGCACAAAGAATTTTAAAGTAACTCAAGGTAAACACAATGATTTGCTTTTTCAAAACAAAGGGCTTTCAATCTATGAGTCTCTCTTTGCAAATCATTTTCTTTTGTTACTTAAAAACGGATTAATCAGTTTTGACCTGTTTGCAGAGGTTGATATAATGTTGATATAATGTATATAGTTAGTTAATATTAATCTGGTTCCTGAACATGTACCCAAATTCAAGTTAACACACTACAAGAACTTCCCTCTGCTACATAAAGCAAATTTATCTGTTTCTCTTTGACATAATTAACATCCTATTATTTGCATAATATTTACAATTTAAAGAACCAATAGCTGTCTAGCTAATGCATATGAACTGATGATAATCTTACTGAAATTTGTATTCCAGGTCCAAATTTACATTAGCAAATATCAAAATATTAAAATAAAACATTCAAAGTTTACTTCCTGTCATCTTTGGGGGAGGGTAGAAAGTGGACAAAAGTTTCAGAATTGGCATTTCATAATCCTATCAGTCCCTTTCATATAAATTGTCACATTTTCTGCTGGAAAGTCATCTTCAACAAAACGTTTTTCCAATAAACTATTACTTTCCTCAAATTTTGAACAAGTTTACCTCCCCTCCCCCCAAAAAAAATGGAAAATAAAAACTTACATGCTCAAATATTCAAAATGTCATGTTTGTAAGTCAAAATCAGTCAACTTCCTCAGCATGTTTTGAAATATTTCATAATCTGCTTACAGTTCTTTTAAGATTTGTTTACAAAGTAAAAGAAGGAAAGACATGGTGACCTTCAACTTATGTTTCCTTGTTTCTTTTTTTAAAATTATCTGATGTCAGTAACATTTTGTAAGACTTGGGAATAGTTTTTACATTAAACTTCCTTTTCACTTTTTCTTTGGATAGATGCACAATAAAATTATGACTTTAAAAAACATCTGGACTGAACATCTTAATATACTTTTGTTTTAGTAGAGAAAAATTAAAGACTTAATTTCTATGTTTTTACCAAAAATTTCTAAACAAATCTAACTCATTTTAAAAAATTATTTATACCATGTCAACAACAAATTGTTTATTTTTATTTATATATTTTTAAGACAAAGTCTCCCTCTATCACCCAAGCTGGAGTGCAGTGGCGCAATCTCAGCTTACTGCAAGCTCCACCTCCAGGGTTCAAGCAATTCTCATGCCTCAACCTCTAGAGCAGCTGGAATTATAGGCATGCTCAACCACGCCTGGCTAATTTTTGTATTTTTAGTAGAGATGGGGTTTTGCCATGTTGGCTAGGCTGCTCTTGAACTCCTGACTTCTAGTGATCTACCCACCTCGGCCTCCCAAAGTGCTGGGATTACAGGCATGAGCCACTGCCCCGACCATATTAAGTTTAATAAGTTATTATTACTACTACTGATGGTAATATTGTTATTAACAATAGATAACATTTTTATCATTAATAACAAGAAGCAGCAGCATTCCATTTATTTAGTGTGGTGGGTGGTGATTTGCCTACATTGTTTCATCTAATGTAAATCTCAAAGCATCCTGGGAGGTAGGGTTTTAGGGTTTTTGGTTTCTACTTTACCAAAAAGAAACCTGTAGGGGGCAGCACATGATTAGACCTGTGTTATGTCTCTCTGGCTTTCCTCTCTCCAACGGCTGCCCTAAACTTTCCAATCTTCACAATTAAAAAAAAAAAAATAACATTCATAAAATAGCTGCTTCATTATTAATACTAATTTTTTTTTGAGATGAAGTTTCTCTCTAGTTGCCCCGGCTGGAGGGCAATGGTGCGATCTCAGCTCACTGCAACCTCCACCTCCTGGGTTCAAGCGATTCTCCTGCCCCAGCCTCCCCAGTAGCTGGGATTACAGGCATGTGCCAGCGGCCTGGCTAATTTTGTATTTTTAGTAGAGATGGGATTTCTCTATGTTGGTCAGGCTGGTCTTGAACTCCTGATCTCACGTGATCTGCCTGCCTTGGCCTCCCAAAGTGCTGGGATAATAGACATGAGCCATGGTGCCCAGCCAATACTAGTATTTTAAGTTGAATCACTTTATTTTAAAACTGAGATACATTATGTTTAAAAAAAAAAACTCACAGACAAGGAAAAAAACTCACACACGCACACAAACAGGCTTAAAACTGAGAAGCTCCTGCCCAGGCAGAAAGACTCACACTGCAGGGCTGGATGTGGTGGCTCACACCTGTAATCCCAGTACTCTGGGAGTGGATGGATCACTTGAGGTCAGAAGTTCGAGACAAGCCTGGCCAACATGGTGAAACCCCATCTCTACAAAAAATACAAAAATTAGCTGGGTGTGATGGTGCACACCTATAATCTCAGCTACTCAGGAGGCTGAGGCAACAGAATCTCTTGAATCCACGAGGCAGAGGCTGCAGTGAGCCGAGATTATGCCACTGCACTCCATCCTAGACAACAGAGCAAGACTCCATCTCAAAATAAATAAATACTCACACTGGGAGTTGCAAGGCAAATGCCATCAAGGCCAAGCCAAAGCAGAGAAGTGGGTAGGGGCCACCGCCACTGCTTGCCAGGGCAGGGAGGCAAGAATGAGTGGGGCGACTGTGGGACCAGGCAAGGAAGGATGGGGCTCCAGCCTGGGAAGGAGAAGCTGGACCAGGGAGTGGGCGAGAAGAGACAGAGATTGAGGGAGGAAGGATAATATCAAGCTGGGATCTGATGCGAGGGGAGGGCACTGAGAGAGAGACAAGCAAGGATGGATGGGCCTGAGGAGGTTAGAAAGGCCCCAATGGGGCAGCTGAAAGAAGCAAAAGCCCTGGGGCACATGTCCCCATCGTCCCAGGACACAGTCTATCCTCTTTACATGTATCAGTCTGTGTCCAGTAGGAGAAGTCAATGCGTTATTTGTGCACCACTTAAAATCACTTCAGCCATCTTCCTGGGCAAAGCACACGTTTACAGAAAACACAGGCTCAGTGAGCCACCCTGCCTGAAACCATTCAAGCAGCCAACTGATCATGTCTGCTCCTCTCCAGAAGTCAGGCACTGTAGTCCAGCTTCCACTGAGCACACCCAAGAAGGAGCAGAGCTGCTGCTGCTGCTAAATTAACACCCAGGCTTTTAAGGAACTTGCCTTACAACATGAGAAACCACCCAGACCAAAGCACCAAGGTGTGCCAGAGTCTCACCTTGTGTAATGAATATCCAGACTCAAAGATAATAGGGGGAAGCAGGAGGAGGAAAAACATGTTTGGACGAAACATTTCTTCTTCCTGTAAATAGAAAATGGGTATCTTAAGAGGCATGAAATTTGTGTAATTAAGAAATTCATCAATAAAGAGCCAAAATAATTCTCTCAGGGCCTGGCATAGTAGAAACATATACTGTTTAAATAACTACTTGATAATAAAATCAAGCAGAATGAGAGGTCCCCCCACCAAAAAAAATAAAACTGCATTTTATTATTATTATTATTATTACTTTTTTGAGACAGTCTTGCTCTGTTGCCCAGGCTAAAGTGCAGTGGTGCAATCACAGCTCCCTGCAGCTTAAACCTCCTGGGCTCAAGTGATCCTTTCACTTTAGCCTCCTGAGGAGCTGGTACTACACATGCGCACCACCACAGCAAGCTAATTTTTCTTGCCTTTTTTTTTTTTTTTTTTTTTTTTTTTTTTTTTTATAGAGGGTGCCTTTTTTTTTCCCAGGGTTTTATCAAAAAAATAGCCACAATAAAAAAGCCCCCCGAAGGATACCAAATTG